>SNQJ01S0019386.1:28897-45088 GCA_010110895.2 Picea sitchensis
CCCGTCTCAGTTGTCCAACAACTCCTTGGTCATGAACTTGCATGAGTCCTTCTAGTGGAATTTTTTGGAGAATGATGGAACATGCTCATGCTTTTTTATTTTCTATCATTTCCATGATCATCCCTTTTTCTATGGGATATTGATGTTGACACTTGTCTAGCACTAGTTGCGTTCTTGGTGCTAGATTCCTTTCTAACTTGCTTGTGCAACATAGTAAAAATTTGAAGTATCTCTTATTGAGCCTTCATAATCCTTTCATTATCATCTCTATAGCTCTGCACTTCTCTATGTAGGATTCTCATAGTGGCAGGCTCATGCCTATCTCTTCTTCCATTTGACCCTGTCTAAGCATTCTCCATGCTGACCTGCATACCTTAGACCTCTTCCTCATGGTCTTAATATCCCTTAGCATATTCCATCACTCCATTCCTCATATAAGAACTAAATTCACTTTATGTATCTCTAATTCTACAAGAAATGTGCATGCAATAATCATTGTTAGAAATATGCATAGCATAAAACATTCCTTCCATTAGAATACATGTTATTTCTTCACCAATTTATGAAGGAAGCATTGCACCGATTCAAATTTTGATTCCCTTGATGCATTCCTCTCTCAAAAAACTTTCCAATGGTTGTAATGATGCCTCGAATTGAATTCTGAGCGAAAAATTACAACAATTACATGTTGCAATTTCTACCATTTTACTGCTATAGAAATATATTTATTAGTTTACGAGAATTTTCATTACCCAAATCAAAATTATGGGTTGACATATGTCTTCTAATCCTCAATAAATTTCCAACGACCTTTTTTTGCTCAAATATGAGATCTGAGATGAAAGTTATGGTTCAAATAAGTTTAGGCTGTTTTACCCAATTTACCTTTGCATGCTATGGGTGTATTATTTCTCTTCCTGCACATTTTTGGGTACCCATAACCAAAATATGACTCCATCACTGGCTTCTATGGGTCATAATATTTCCATTGACTGTTCCTGTGCCCCAAACAAACTTTTGAAAATGGAGTTATGCCCTCTGGAAGTAAAACTAGTGCCAAAATTTTACCCTCATTGTTTTGGTTATAACTTTATCATTTGAGCTTCATTTTTTGAAGCATTTAACTCATTGGATAGCTCTCTTTGAGTTATTTTATTTGAGATATAGAGAAAAAGTGTACCTTGGTACACTCTAATCTCATAGGTTTTGACTTTCTAAAAACATCGTTTAGGGATTCAAAAATTCCCTGCAAGTTAATGACCTTCAAAACTCTGAAAAATCTAGAAATTTTCAGACAAAATTTATTGTTTTACTAATGTAATAGCCCCTTAAATATGTTTTACTATTGTAATATCCCCTTAAATCGAATGAAATTTCCCAAATCGGTTGAACTAACCATCATTCATTGACCACTTTTGTTGGTTGACGTGGCACGACATGTGGATGCTAATGCGGTGTGACACATCATCCTTAAGGTGTCAACTTGGGTGGCGTGGCATGACATGTGGATGTTGACATGGAATGAACGTAGATGATGATATCATCATAATTTTTCCCCCATCGACCATTCGCAGATTCTCTTGAAGGACCAAACACTTTGCCGAATCGGTCGACACCCAACCATCAACGCGTCGATCATTGACGACTTCTCTTGCCCAATCCGAAATACTTCGTCAAATTCAGGAAAACTACGACCATCGACAACTTCTCTTGCCAAATTTTAAATACTTCACCGAATCTGGATGACCTCCAACCGTCTTCCATTGAATGTCAAAGATGTCTTATGGCCAAACCAAACTCTTCGCCATTTTGGTTACCCTGACCATTAGTCGTCGACGATTTCTCTTGGTGAACTTTAACACTTAGTAAATTTTCAACACTTCTCCAAAATTGTCGATCTAACCATTGTTCATCGACGGATTCTACTGTTGAACCTTTCACTTAGAAAATTTTGACCATAGTGCATGTGAGTCTGGATCCTCGATCTCCTTCAACCTCCAAACTTTGAAATTGAATCTTGGTAGTTGATTTGATCCACCTTCCAAACGACCAAGCCTTTATGAATTTTTCAATTTATTTAAGTGAATCTTGTCCATTGATCTCGAGATCAGGCATGATCTAAGTCATCAATTCGCCAAACTTTCTATAACTCTACAGATGGACATTAAAAATCGAATTTTGACCATTCCTGGTCGAATTTTGATCTGCAATTTCACTGCTTTACTCCAATAACCTTCTTAAACAGTCCAGAGTCATTCAGACTCATATTTTTTCTCACAGATTTGGGGATTTCTCTCTAAATTCTCTATTTTTCCCCAAATCTGTCATAGAAAAAATCTGCAACAACGAATTTTCACCAATTTGCAATTGTCTTGGCCCACACAATCCTGATGTTTGAACTAGGTGATCTGATACCATAATGTAACGTTCCCTAGCCCAACCAAGGGACATTACGGTGTGTAATAGTCATGAAAACAATTTTTTTGCTAACTAAATTAATTCATTAACAACTAACTTATTTCATGTACCTTTCAAGTATGAATTAAACAATATTTAATGGCTAATTGTAACCATAAAATAGATGTATCTACAATGTACCAAAATAACATGAATGTAGCTTAATAATTCACACAACAACATATAAATCATTCCCAATACATAGAGTTCATGCACAACAAATAAACTCATGAAATAACACAACAACAAGATAAAACACTTATCTTTAAACAAGAGTTGTGAAACCAGCTACTTGGGACGGATGTTCCACCCAACCATAGACTGATTGTTCCAAATCTCAACAACTAGTCACCCTTGAGTTGAGGGTAGTAATCCACAAAATAGTGTGGTCTCTCACAGGCCACTCACAACTCATAAAAACCAACAACCCATTGATATCTTCCTACAAGTATCTTGATTTTCCACTAGCTCTCTTCCTATTGAATTTCCCAACCCAAGGAATGTACTCATTCACTGATCTCAGTCCCTTGGGTGTGCCATTCATTTATCAGTGTCTCTCTGGCATAGGCAACCAAGAATCTCTCTGCTAGGAACTCAAGGGAACCTACTGCTAGTAAAACTACCATCAAACCAACAATAAACACTTGCTATTACAGTGCAACTCGCTCAAGATTTCACTCTTTAGTCCTGAAAAACTTGATCTTCAGTTTCTAGCTCCAAATATTCTCTAAATATTCTCCATCTTTCTCTAGAACTCACCCTCCATGGTTGCACCAACTCCAAGCTCTATTTATTTCTCTCTACTTGCTCCTCATGCACAAAAACTCCATGTGTAGAACTGTTGTCCCCCAGCCCATACAAATTTCCTCTCTTTGGCTTGCCTTGCTTGACTCAAACTCTTCCCCAAGATGATTGTACTCAACCCTCATGTGCCCAATAACTATGGGATCTGACTACTCACACCCACCCTCTTACATGTATTCAATGATTGGCTTTCAGAACACTCTATCAGAAATAGGAAGGTTCATGTACAATAACAAATTTAGGAAAATGGGTTGGATTAATATTCATGGGTAATTTCCCCTTGGACCCCTCTTGGCCATTATCTTAGACACTTTCCTCTCTTGTGGATTAATTTCAGCCCCCATCTCTTGTCCATGTCCCCTTAACAATTGACAACATATTTTATTATTAAAACATAGAAATACAATTCACATATTACATCACTTTGGTCGTAGCCACTCATTAAATCTACATAAACATTAATTAAATTGGGGATTATAGTAGGGATGTTACAGAATAGGATATATATAGATATATATTTTCTTCTTACTAAACTATCGTTTATTTTTTTCTAACCCTTTTTCTATGTAGATTTTTTAGAACCACAAAGTTTGTGGATTTGCTCACCCTTGCTGCAAAAATACATCAACATAATGATGACTCCACTAGGCATATGATTCATACTCATGATCCTTGATTCTGGGTGTGTGGAAAATATTATTTTCTTCCATTTTTTATTGGTTTTTCATGATTTTTTCAAGGGTTTTTAACATCATTTAGATTTATGTTCATATTTGTAGCTTGCAGGGGCCAAAAAATCACTCTGGAACCCTCGGGAGCCAAGGCCATAGCTTCAACTTCAAACCTTAAGTACAATGCATATATTGGGGGTAATAAATGCATTGGACAACACAACTTTTAGGGTTAGTTTCTGCAACTCACTGACATATTAGGGGTAGTTTTTGCAATTAGCCAACACAGGTTTTGGGGTCATTTTCTAGATTTTCCAACACACTTTTCCAATTATTTTTCCGCATTGGTCAATTTTTTAATTTGGATCTATTTCATGTGCTTCATTATCTTGTTTCATGTGCTATTTATGGCCTAGTATTTCCCTCAGTTTACTCAATTCATTGATTGGCTTAAAAACCCCATTAAACCAAAGGGATTCAAGACCAAACCCCTAAGGGGTTTTAATACCTTTCCCTCAAGATTTTTTTTGAGGGTTTGGATCCTTATTTGATTTTTCAAACAAGTTATATATTTACCTTTCAATATTTTTATTTCCTTTAGTTTATTTCTTTTATTTGCATTCCATTCCAATGCATTCAAAAAAATAAAGAAAAAAAGAGCATATAAGGTGGGACATTGAACTAGGCTACATTGCACATAGTTTTTGGTTGTTTTCTATAGCCATTGGTTGTAATAACATTGTTGTTATAGAACCTTAGTTATCTTACCTTTTCATATTAAATCCTTAGTAAAAAGGAATACCACTTAGGGTCCCTCTTTTACTTGCCAATAGGGATTTCCATTGCAAATCTAGCTGCATTATTTGAAAGAAAGTTTTATATCTTTAGATTTTTGAGTTTGCATGCAACACTTTTTTAGTTTTTCAACAAGAAAATTCATCACTCAATAATTTTAATTAGGTTTCTTGCATAAGTAGGAGTTTATTTCACGTACTTTATTTTCAAATTTTTTCATCTTCAACATTTGTCTTTAATTTAGTAATTTACTTTCAACATATAACTAGTTTCAAAACCACAACAACACTTCAACCAAATATTAAAATTTTCTTAAGGAGACCATATCTCCCCCCAAGAGACAATATTGTAGGTTGTAATGCCTTTGACCAAAGTTTCCTATTATGCATGCTCTCATCTCCACTCAATGAAGCAACCCCCCTCACCCCAACCTATCCATGGGTTTTAGATCCTCTAAGTCATGACCCTCATCCCCATTGAGAGGTAATAGTACAAGCAATCCAAATCCTTTACCTCCTTCACTAAGACCATCCCCCCTAGTTCCCCCATGGTAAGAACTACTCAAACCTCAGTGACTTCTATGGTTGGTTGAGCATCCCAGACCTTAACCATTCGATCAATGATCACATCCATCATGACCCAAATTGGCCTCCCATTCCTACCAAATTTCCCTCTGATATACCCACTTTTGAGGGTAAATTAGGAGAAGACTCGTCCAACCATGTGATGTATTTACACCTCTAGTGTTCCTCCAACTCCATAATGGAGGACTCGGTTATACATAGTCTTTTCCAAAGAACCATGATGGGTGCCTCTATAAAGTGCTACATTGACCAACCTGAGAACACCCACTGCACCTTTGAGTACATTGCCAAGGTGTTTCTTAGCTTCTTCCAGCTACATTTATACCATGATCAAACAAATATCCCTCATATCTTAGATCATATCCATGAGTGGTGTAATAAATTTGGTCTTTGCAAGGCCAAGGTCAATGATATCTTCCTGAAGGACTTTTTTCTAAAGTCCCTCCTTCCTCTCATCACCAAGTATGTCACTATGACATTACCCAGAACAAGGAAGATGTTGTCCAAAAGGCCCATCAATATGATTTGATTTATTCCTAGTCTATATACCTTTATAAAATCTATCACGATGACCCCCACCCTCGATCAACTGAATCAACTAATCCAAAGATATCCCATGCAACTGATGGTTTAACCATCTCTATCTCTCAGTCATATCCACCACCACCTCCAACTAGACCTAGTGTATATACTCCTCCTTATGGTGGGAACCATGTTCCCTATGGGTACTAAGAACCACCTCAGGACCCTTCACATGCCCCATCCTAGATAAGAACCAAAACCTTCTACCATGCACCTTGTTTCCATCCCCATCACCATGGTTAAGGTAACCCTTGTGGTAACCCCACTTGTAGCATTTCCATAACCCTTNCCCCCATCCTAGTCTAGAAACACTTCCTCCCCTAGGTTAAGTGTATGAGAAACTAAATACTCCCCTTCCACGAAACTAGAATAATATGAACAATAAAAGGAAAGGGAAGCAAAATAACCAGAGCCAAGGGCCCCAAGAAAGTTAGAATACCTCCCCAATGTTATGGGAAACCAACCTTACCACAAACAAAGCTAATAAACCAACCTAACAGCCAAGTAGGGGAAGAACCAACCCATTTTCACCAATAAACAATGTTCTTGTTGTGGTGTCTATGGGAATTGCACTCATGATTTCCCCCTCCTACCTATGATGCATCTAGCATGGGAAGTAGATGAAGCTACTTAGAGATCCAATAGCCCACCCACTCCCCCCTCCTCATTTCAATCAGTTGTGTTTCAGAACCCTTTCTTAGCCTAAGGGTTAGTGTCTACTTCCCATCCCCCTCCCTCCAGTACCACCCTCGTCCCCCACTCTTTTGGTAACAAAACTACCAGATTCTCTTTTTTGATTCAACTGAAGTCAATATATCTACTTGATCCCACCAATACAATATGCCCTCTAAGACACAATTGGTTGTGTCATCTGATCCTCCTTTGTCCACCTTTAATAGACCTTTACAGATTCCTCACCCTACCATGGACATTCCTCACAAGTTTCCCAAAGTTTCACTAAGAATGAATGTTGCTAACCTTCATGGGAAGGAAACCCACCATTATAGTATCGTTGATGAATTAGCCCAGTCCCCTATTTCCATGTCATCCCTTCAAGTCCTTCAAACATGCCACACATAGAATATGGATTTTCTTGCTGCTTTAAGAGTTTTTGGTCCTTCATACGATCGTATGATTACCTTCTATAGTGACCATGCTAAATTTTTCCAATTTCCACCCTATTTAGATTTCCAAATTCGAGTTTCCATTAAACCATTAACCATCCACATGTGCATTTTTGATGAGGGTGTGTCCACATCTGTCATGTATACATGTGTCTAGAAAAATATATGATCCCCTACCATTGTCCCATATACAATGTCCCTTCGAGCATATGATAGTCAACCCTCCCAGCGTCAAGGCCTTTGCCAAAACTATCCCATCCAACTAGGGGACAAGGAAGTATGTGTTGATGTCGAGGTTATTGATGCCCCTCTAGATTACAATCTCTTGTTTGGAAAAATATTCATGAAGGCCATGGTCTCTTCTATATTTCAAAAGATGATTTCCCCCACAAAAAAAAACTCATCAACATCAACCAGTTGACCTACCATGACCCTCAAACTTATCTTGATCTTGACCATGTGGTTTCTTCTTTATGAGGGGACCAAACCATCACTTCCTTTGCTAACATTAACCTATGATTATATAAAGACTTCAACTTACTAGGTGCGTACTTTGGAATTCCTTCTTTAATAATCCAACCTAGTACATCCAATTTTTGTATGGTTTCATCCATCCATGGGCCAACACATTCTCACCCAAAACCCTCACCTAGGCCTTCCATCCCCACACCACTTTGCATGCATCGACATCCACACTACCCCTTTTGTGAGGTCCCATTTTTGTTCCCACCTCTAGAGAGTGTCAATACCCTTGTTATGGATACCTTCAACCTTCCTAACCTTAATTTAGGGATTCCACTATGGTACTTGGACCCAACTCCCACTTCACTTCTAAGTTCTATGCCCAATCCTTATTTTCCTTTGACCCAGGTGCAACATTTACCTATGTACCCTGGTGTTCCTCCTTCACCGGCTCAGGCCCCACCTCAACCTACTCATGCTCCCCTACAACATGTCTAGGTCCCATCCAAACCTATCCAAGCTTCACCACAACCAACTCAGGTTCCATCTCGACCACTGCAATGCCAACCTCAACCCAAAACCAAAAAAAAGAAAATTAACAAAGGCGGCAAGACCAAAGTCAAACCCAACACAAATAGTTCCAAAACACTAATGACCACCCTAAAAACTACATCCAATCCTATCCTTCCATGTTCCATATGAAATATTCTTAGCCATGTTATCTTCAACTATCCTAGACTTCTTGAATTGAAAGAGCTTGACAATGTCAATGACTTAGATGTTGATCCATCCACCCCTACCTAGGAAATATCTCTCCATGATCCCTCCACCAAACTTCTAAAGTGTTTGCGCACTAACCACCCATGTGATTTTGCAATAACTATGGTCATTAATCTCATCATTGTCCCTTTATACCATAGTATAAAAATTCCCTTCACACTATCCACCAGCTAGACTCTTCTTGCCAGGATGAGCCAACTTTGATAACTTAAGACCTAATACCTCATTGCAATCAGTCTTACCAAAAAACCCTATCCCTACCATTGATATTTTCCTTCCTACATCTTAATCTAGTGACCATACTACCCATATCCTCTATGTATTCCAATCTACGATATCAAAGTTCCAACATGCCCCTTTCTCCCTAGATGTCCATCACAAACATCTATGACTACTTCTTTTTAGTACTTTTGTATAGTGTATACACATTTTGAGATTTTGGTTGCATTCACTTTGAATATCTTGCATCTCACCCATTCTCTTCTTGCACCTTTCAGATGGACCCTTTGTTCTGTTGCTACATTGGATATGTCATGGTGTGAGACACCATTCCTAGAATCTAGCCTCAACAGCTTGGGCCCTTCTTACCCCCATGCCTAAATTCATCCATTATAGTGGTGTTTGTGTTGGATCTTCCACCAATAATCAGGCCAAATATGATGCAGTGATTGGTTTGTTAACCAATTCCCTTGACCATCAAATCTTTCACCTTTGTGTTTTTTTAGATTCCCATATTCTCATAATGTGATTGAATGGTGTGTATCGTGTGTGTCACCCATTCTTGTTCATGAAATATTTTAAATCCTAGTACATTTATTTTGATCCATTACATTTAGTTATGTACCTATAAGTCACAATAACTTTGTAGATACCATTTCAAACAATATCCTAGGTTGGGATTTAGAAAATGTATCTACAAGAGTATAAACATTGCCATTCATTTTTACACTATAATGCATACACATTAGTACATACCATACATTGTACGCATCAATTTTTCATAAAACACACACACACACACACACACACATATATATATATATCAAAAAATAAAAAATATCACACAATGTTGTATTAGTTTGATTCCACTGCCCTACTATACAACCAACATGTCCATCACATGCTAAATACATACAAAAATTGGGGGCATGCAATCCATCCATGCTAATCATCCTCATCGGATGGAGTAATCCATGCCAATGAAATCATGTCCTCTACTAATAGGTCATGTACCACTTTCCCTGCAACTCCTATGCTCCATAGGAAAAATCACCACCCGACTCATACCCCGACACATGTGCCTATATAGTGGTAATATATGGTATGACACACGTATTATAATACCCTGGTCAATAGAATGTACAAACTCCGAGGGACATCCTCCATATCTATCTGCAAATTATCCCCCTCCTCGAACCCCTACGGTCTTTGATCGACAGATGAACTAGCCCTCCTAGTCGTTGCCTTTCCTATCGACCTCATCGGTGCTATCTGCGCACATTTCAAATTTCACATATTTTTAATACCTTATATTGACATATCTAAATAAATTAAATAAACAAATATACAATAAAAATTCATACATTTCTACTCAGCATCAAGTCCCCATGCTCGCCCGCTAGTAATGATAACTCGGGGTATCCATGGTAGTTCATCCCTCAGTACACATGCTCCTCAATAACAATTAGGGTTTGATCCCAGTGTCCAAATAAATTAGTCTAGAATGCATAGTTCCCTCCTCACACCCTCCTACATGATGAAAATTTGTTCTGCAATGTCATCATTAGTATATTTTCCCACCAAAAGTGAGTACCATCTAAGATCCTCTCCACTAAATGCATCTTCCTCCTAGATGCCTTTTGTAAATAGAGGCTCCCTAATATATGGACCACCACAATAGCCACTACTTGAGTCTCTAACTGCTCAATCTCCCTAATATGGATCACAAAATCCTAGATCTAATTACCTAGAAAATAGTGAAAATATAAAATTTCCTCTACTTTCCTCCCCCAAGGCAATATAGCTAGCATATCTATCACTACCCCTAGTTGGGGAAGCCCTTTCAAGAAATAGATGTTCTGCATTGTTATCTCCATCTATTTTCCATGGATCCTAAATCCCCCCTCATCGGGATCCCAATATCCAACTATGCATGACAAGAGCCCTTCTCCCACTCGCATCAAAGGGTTCTCAAAGAACTTGAGTAACCCATATTTTGCTAAATCCCTTTGCACAATTAGATCCCCTTGTATATGGGAACAAATTTCCTCAAAATCCTATTCTCTCCACAACGCTTTGAAATATTCCATACCTACACAAAGCCACGTTTTTTAGGTCATTTATTCATCAAAAATCACCACTTTAGTTGTCTAATCACCCCCCTCCATCAGGGGCTATGTTGGCAAGTTTGGGACCTCCAACTTAGTTTTGACCAATGCAAATTTTACCCCCAATAACTACGTTGGCCAACACTAATATTGGGTGAAGTTTCTGCATTGGCCAACACAACTATTCCCCCCAATAAGTGTGTTGGACCCCCAAGTTTTTCCAATGTCCAGTAACTCTACAAATAGCCCCTAATCTAGAGAAGCACTCCAAAAAACTTGAAGAGCATAGTTAGACCACCAAACTGACAGTTGAACCACCAGTTTTTGACCAAAATTTTCCAATGTCCAGTAACTCTACAAATAGCCCCTAATCTAGAGAAGTACTCCAAAAAACTTGAAGAGCATAGTTAGACCACCAAACTGACATTTGAACCACTAGTTTTTGACAATCGGTTCTCTCCTAGAAAGCTTAGCAATATTTATGGCCTTTTCCTCCTGTCCACATTCAATTTCCACCACTGGTAATAATGACTTGGAAAAATGGAGGGAAACCATTTTTATAGAAAAATCCCATTTTTCGTTTTGACATTGCGAGCTCATACATAATCCGATTGAGACACCGTTTGTGTCATTGGATTATTATTTTCTCTCTCTCCAAAAGGGTACTTTAATTTTTTATATTTGACACTTCACCTAGAATCCATTTTTCCGTGAAAGATCAAATCATTATTCATACCCCTCTTGACTAGCCCACTTGGCATTATCAGGAGGGAATTTTCTCTTTCACCTCTCTTGACCAACAACATTAGCATCATTAGGAGGGACCTTCTTTTCTTTCCAATTGGTTTCCCAAACTAGGATTCCAATTCATACCTTTTCCCTTGACTCCCCTGACCATCCCCTTTGACATTCTTAGGAGGGGTCCTTTTCTTTTTCCTCCTCTTGATTAGCCCCTTTGGAATTATCAAGAGGAGTCTCTCCTTTTCCTCCTCTTGATTATCCTCTTTGTAATTATCAAGAGGAGTCTTTCCATTTCCTCCTCCGATCATCCCCTTTTTCATTCTCAAGATAAGTATTTTTATTCCCTTGTATCCCTTACTGGTCATTCCATTGAAATTATCAGGAGAGATTTGTATTTGTATCCCTGCTTGACCATCCCATTGGAATTATAAAGAGGGATATTTCATATTATCCCTCCCTGATTAGCCCATTGGAATTTTCAATAGGTATCTCTCCTCGTATCTCCTCTTGATCATCTCCTTTGGCATTATTAGGAGGGACCATTCCTTTTATCCCTTCCTAATCAACCTATTGGCATTATCAAGAGGGAATTCACCCTTTATCCCCTCCTGACCATCCCATTGGTATTCTTAAGAGGGGTTCTCCCTTTTATTCCTTCTTGATCAACCCATCAGCTTTATCAAGAGAAATAATTTATGTTATTCCCTCTTGACCATCCCATTGGAACTACTAGGAGGGATATTTTCTTTTATCCCCTCCTAACCACCTCATTGGCATTCACGGGAGGGATCTTCCATTTGTTTCCTTTTTTGATCATCCCATTGGAATTATGAGGAAGGAATTTATCCTTTATCCCATCTTGACTAGCCCATTGGAATTACTATAAGGGTACCACCCTTTTCTCACCTCTTTACCAGTCCCTTGGTATCATCAAGAGGGTTTCCTCACTTCCAGTTAGTTTCCTTCAATAGGGTTCCAATTGGATATTGTATTTCTAAACACATCAGTTTGAATTGTTCTATACTCCTTTTAGATAGTAAAAATATTTCTTATTCCTCCCACCACCCCCTTTGACATTATTAGGGAGGCCTTGTACTTCTCATGTGCACAATTCATACTTTGGAATCCTTCCTATCTTTCCCTTGTTCAGAGCATACAATATTATTCACCCTTGTGTCCCATGGAGTCTCTTCAATTCTATATTGTGTCCTATTGTAGTTTGTTTTCACCTCCATGATTTTTACCCATCACATGTTTTCCATATATCAACCTCCAGTTGTCCCACTAATGTCTTTGACCAGCATTATGCCCAATCATCCACCATTCCATCCATAACTTTTTCAGTCATTGTCAAGTTAGCCTTGCATTTATGCTCTAAAAAAGGGAAGTCTTGAGTCTACCTCTCATTTCCTTTCATCCTTCATTAATGTCATTATTTTACATCACATTATTATTGTCACTTCGTGATGTTCCCAAGGAGTTTACTTTTCCTTGGTTCTAACAGGCCTCCCCCTATCAACTTCAACACTTGTATTTTATAGGTATGGATTAGAGGTTTGTGTCCCTTGGAATCATCTTCATTATTAGTGCATTGGTTGTTTCTCACGTTCTCAAATTCATATCCTTATCACACATTTGAGACTCATACAATTGATAATTAACTTCTCCAGTTACTTATGTGATCATCTCGAACATGTGTGATATGAAACAAACCTGAGGAAGGGGTTTCCTTTCAAGTATTCTCTCGCAAGTTTTTTCCTTAGCTTTGAATTTCAAAGCTATGAATTCACTAATTTTTCTGTGGATACTAGGCTTATGGATACTCCTTCATCCTTGGGAACCAATGTAATTTCGCCTATCAACATCAACACCTTTATTATAGGGGTTACTCCTATGTACCCTGGTACGTATCCACTCTCTAGATGGGTTACCTTGGACCAAGCTAAGAGAGTCTTCATTTCTCTCATACTTGGTAGGATCTCATGTGCTCGAATTCATCTCATCATTACATTGTTGATATTCATAGATACATGTTCACATGAGACCCCAAGTCCAACATAACACCTTTTGTCTGGAATAACCACCTAAATCGTCTATAATTTTGAATTCTCTTCATGTCTACTTCTTGTTTCTAACATGTTGCACATCCCATTCCGATAGTAGGGTAGAAATATAATCTTCATTCTCACCTTCCTAGATCCATCTTGTCAACACGTGTGTCAACTTCTTAGCAAATGGAGGATCACCCAAAACTTTAAGACAATAGTGCAAGAATTAACTTATCTAGTTCTCCAAGTAATTTTCTGAGTAATTGTTGTGTTGTTCCAGAGTTTGTGTTTTAAGGCTATAAAACACACCGTCTGGGCATCTGTAAATGATAATGCTTTTAAAGCTAAGAAACAAAGAAAACCAGATCAGAGTCAGTTTCTCAACTGTCTCTGTCTTTCTTCCCTTTGTTCTTGGACGGTTATATCGCGTTCTATCACTGCCCACGACCTCTCTAACTCGGTTCGGTTTGTTGCAGTTTGTAGGATAGTATTAAACAGGTTCAACGCAATACTAGTTTGGTCTTGTAAACCGGGTTCTACGTTTGGTTGTCTTCCGTTTGGTACTGTCATGGGTAATTGGTTTCTATGTTTTTTATTAAAGGGTTTTTGATAAGTTTGTTACTTCAGATATTCAGGCCGAATATTAAATAAACAACTTGAAAACTTGAAACAGAAAATAATAACACAAGTAAGGCCGTTCCCTGGTTCAGTGGTAATTTATAAGATAGTAAACAACAAAACATCACACAGAGGAATATAAGAATTTAATCTAAAAAGAACCTTATATTTTCATTACAATAAGGAAGGGTGACAAAGGTTTTCTAACAAGGGAAAATATTAAGGAACAGAAGGCTACAGGTCTTAAGATTATTAAAATAACCTCAGAGGAAAAACTGTAGTATCTTCAACATCCAAACCAATCCAATACCCTAAGCAATAATTGCATACAGTCTCAAATTGATTCATTTGCTAGAAATAAACATGAAGAAGAAAATTTCAACAAAGGAAACTAGAGGAGGAAAGGAACATAATCACTGAATGACAGGGTTCAGAATCTTCTCATGAACGATCTTCTGATAAAACTTCAAAGCTGATAATATCACAATGTTCTCCCAAAATTTCTGAAGCCTTTTCTAAGCCTCACGAAATTGTATTTATACATTTCTGTTCATAATTCTCGTTGGCAAATAACTAATTTCCTAATCTATCGGTTGCAATAGACTAAATGTCAACCGTTTATGATTATTACAAAAATAATAAAAATAGACCTAATTTCAAAGTTTTAACTCTGGTGAGGGGAACTTTCTTTATCTGTCGCAGTCGCTTGAATGTGCCTTTCTAAAAGATTCACCAAAGCTTTAGGGACCTCGGGTACTTCGTTTGCTTCGAGGGAGAAAAAACTTCTTTGCAATCCTGGTAATTGATTTGCAATCTTTTCTTCTGTAGATTTGATCTTCTCCAATGTCGAACTGGGGCCGATCATCCACCTCTCGATTTCTGAAATGTTTACTACTTTGACATTTGAGATTCCCATTTTCTTTCTTTCGAGTTCCTCTCTTATCTTCAGCTGATGATCATTGATGTTAGTTTCTCCTAATGACTCGGGCAAACCATTAGTTTCATCCTGTATTGAATCTTTGTTGATTGAACCAAAGATTCTTTGACAATCATTAATGACTTCTTCAGCTATTCCTTTATATCCTTTCAGCTTCGTTTCCCATACCTTTAACATCACATCTCCTTTCAATCGCTCTGAAGTAGACAACCTTTGTGACTGTCTAATTTCCTTCTCCTGTAAAGCCGAGAGTACTTTTTGGAAAGAATCTCTCACAGCTTTGGCTTCTGTTTCTTTCAACACAGCTACATCCAGAGATTTCTTGGATTCATGAAAATAATTCTGTATGGTATTCAGATTGGAGAATACCCTTTGTTGTCCCTGCTGGATATTGGCTTCTATTTCCATTGCCTTAATCTTGAATTGATCTAATTCAATTACTTGGTTTGTAATTGAAATGATCTTGTCTTGCAGTAGTGCATTTTCATTGCTAAGTGTCTGCACCTGTTCCTGGGTATTTTGGATCGTTTGCTTTGCCTCAGTTAAATTTTCATTTAACTGTTGAATATCCTGGATATCTTTCAGTCTGGCCTGCTCTAGGCCCTTTTTTATTCCCCATGCAATTAGCTTTTCATTTTCTTTAAGACTGCCCTGCAACTGTATGATTTCCTGATTCTTTTGCTCTATTGTATTAATCAAATTCTCCACGGAGTACATATTAGCCGAAGCTATGGCTCCCATGGATCCTGCTAATTCTGTAGCGAATGCGCTATCATGTAGTTTTCTCCCATCGATAATGATTTTGTGTTTTTTCAAAGTCCTGTCACCCACAGAATGTAATTCCTGCTTCAAGACAGCTCTGCGTTTCTTGCTGAAGAAGTAGTCTGATGGAGGCAATTCCTCTCTGCTTATTGGTTCCAACTCATTTACGTACAGAGCTTCTTCATGAGGATTCCCAAATGTTGCCTGAAGAGGAGTTAATGCTGTAATTGGACTGCCTAATGCCGTTGAAGCAGTTCCTCCGACGGTTTCGGGAAAGTCATCCAGGTCTGTCGGGTTTGTCTGTATTCCTTTTCCCTTTCCCGTGTGTGCTTTCTTGCTCTGAATGTCCTCTGTATCCTGAGAAGGTGTCTCGGAGTCCTTTGGTTTACCTTTACTGCTGGCATCATACTGAATTATGGTCTCGAAACCAGGCGGGGTGGATTCTGAGTCATGCTCGGATGTTGATATTTCTCCCTGCAATATTTTAGGCAAACATTGT
>SNQJ01S0019386.1:45138-71135 GCA_010110895.2 Picea sitchensis
GGGTCGTGTTTCCTGTGTTCTATGTCCACCAGATTTATTTCACTCAGTGCCTCAGCCTCTACCTTAGAATGGCCGAAATTTAACAATGCAAACTTTCCTAAATAGACAGGAAAATATGGCCAGGATTTTTTCTGTTGGGCTTTTAATTCAATCCCAATACCTCCGTTCACTAGCTGATATGCTACCTCTCTGCAAATTAATCGATCAGGGAGTATTTTTGGGAGTGCGTGTGGGGGAATAGCACATCCGAAAACCCTTACATATGAAAAATGTTCTTCAATGAACCAGTCAGCCACTGTCTTAAGGTTTGCTATGATGGCTTGTGAAATCCGAGGAGGTTCAAGACCAAAGAGTATCTTGTGCAATGGGATAATCACAAAATGACATATTTCATAGAAATGGTCTTTAGCATTATCCTCCCACAGGGCTGAATGGTATCTATGGATAGGCTCTGTGCATGAAGGGTCCCAATTCCAATTCATCAAAGGAAATGGTGTCTTAAAACAGATTGCATCTAATATGTAAGCTGACATGTAGAAAGCAACTATTTGTCCTTTTGATCTTGCTGTTTGATACTTAGTAATTTCAGAGGCAATATTATCTGACAATATTTTATGCCAGTTGAAGCTATTACCCCCTGAAACCTCTTCTAGGAGAGGTGTCCACTCTGCATAAAAATGATTGGAGTCTCTTCTCCCAAATAGTCTGCATAACATCATGGCTAAATATCTCATATAATCGTTCAATGAAGCGGTGGCGTGTACACCCTGTGCATGGGCCTTAAAACTGTTTTCATCCCTGGCCCATTCCCTTATTATGTCTGAGTATGACTGACCTTCTTCAACGCATTCTTTTTGTTGAAACGCAGCTAAAAACTCAGGGTTTAAAGTATGTTTATGTATGGAGGATAATTTATACATTACTTGTATGTGTTCGGGCCTGAATGAGCCGACGACCTTGCCTTGCTCGTCCAATATGCTCCTTGTTGGGATGTCTGCTTTATCCAGTGCCCAGATAACCATGTCTGTATAGGAGCACAGTTTCAGGCGTGCAGCGACTTTATGAAGACCGGTGGTGGCGATATCTCGGAGATGATTTTCCTCATCATATTTGAGTTCTTCTTCCATTTTATCAGCGATTACAGCCCATGATTTGACATTGTGTATAACCCCAGCTGCGGTAGTGTCTGAGATGGTGTCGCTTTCCGGCTGTTCTTCGCCTTTCTTCGGAGCTTTTTTGGGCGCCATGACTATACGTTCACCGGCTTCGTGCTTAGTCTCTGAGTGGTAAGATTCTGGAACGAACCGAAATGCCGACGACACGGCAGCTCAGGGAGGATGATACACTCTGCGTTTTCTCGGGTTTCTGTAACAGAGAAGAATTCAACTTAGAATAAATGAAAATGTTTCAGAGTGTTATTTCGAATATATGATAATTATTTGCAAAATCCTTTCATCTATTATGACATAAATGGAAAGATATTCGCAATAAATGTTTTTAATGCTCGTACCTGAGATTTTATGATATTTTGGAATATGTAATAGATACCTGTCGTATATACAACGTTTATTTGAAATTGCTTCCATCGGGGTTTCGGGACTTTCGATGTTAGGGACATGAGTCATCGCAAACCCCGATCGCCGAAACTGCGATCTGTTAACTTAGTTAACCGTTTTATTATCTTAATTAATCAGGATTATCATTTCGGAGTTTCGTTAATCAAGAATTCGGGATTCGGGAAATCGGGGATCGGGAGATCGGGACTTCTATTGTTGTGAAAACTTTTGTTTGCGGAATCGCGAATGACGATTTCCCGATGTAATTAGTTAATCTTAATCACACTTGGCAGTAATTAGATTATTGTTAAACCTTCTTAGAAAACTTATTATGATCGGGGATCGGGAAATCGGGGGAGACGGTATTAAGTTTTCTTGTTCTTCCAAAACCGCGAAACGCGATTTCCCGATATGATTAGTTCAAAGTCGAAACTCGTTTTAAAACGTTAGTTAAATTAAAGATGGATTAAATACGTATTAATGATTCGGAGGATCGGCGGCCGGGACTTCGTGATTTAATATGCGTTGAGACTTGCTATTACCAAATAGCGAACTCCGATATCCCGAAGTAATTTAAAATTCTTTAAGTTTCAATCGTTATTTTCCAAAAATAAATCTCAGGTGGATTACAAATTCATTAGGTCTGAAAAGTTTTTTTTTGTTTTATATAGATTTTTGTTGAAAATTGCAAAGGTTCCAGAATACCAGAAATTTTGTTCATAAAGTAAAAAATTTAGGTTCTGTTTTAACATGTTGCATCATGATTCATCGTGCACCATGCATGGCAACTCCTCACACATAGGTATTTATTCGATCTCCTTTTGTTCATAATGTAGGAATTGATTTTTCTATGTAGCATCAAACTTTGGAGGTGCCTACACTTCTTTCCTTATCTTCCCCTCTAAATTTTTTTCTAAGCACTCTCCTTTATTCAGGTTGGTTCCTATGTCGATAGCTCCTCAGGTTACTACCCATACATTGAATGCTTCGTTCGGCTTATGTTTTTTATGCATCTTAGCAATCATCATGTAGTAGTGCCCCCTTTTTTCTTCCCACTTCACCACCAACTCTAGTAAATATTTCATGACATGGTCTACATCGTGGAAATATCCACACATTGTGTGGGGCTTGGTACAAAACTATTCCAAGTGGATCGTCCTACCATAGTTGAAGCGAGAGGGATGTTTTCCTCCTCCCCCGCCATATCCTCTACCTCTTCCTATACCATACCCACCTCTTTTTTATCCTTGGAAGTCTCTGCAATGTCCACCATTATTCTCCTCCTGGACCCTATATGCATTTGTAGTATGCTCCTTCATCAACTGCAATGATTGATAGTTGTTTACATCGTTTCCCATGGATTTAAAAAAATTACAAAATGGAGTGTGTAATATTTTGATATTTTTGCAACATTAGGAAATATGGAGGTACATGGCCCCATTGTCTACAAATATCACATCATTCAGTCTGTGGCCCGGTACAAAATGGGATTGGCATGACATTTTCCATGTAGTTTCCAAGCACAAACCCTCTGTGGGGAACATGGTACACCAAACATTCTCATGCACCACCTTACCCTTTGTTATATCTTGCAACTACATGGTGAGGGTTGCAAGTTGACATTACACACATGTGCCAACCCTGTCAATGTATCACCACCTCCCATAGTAGACTCTAAGATAATTGCAATCTCTAAGGCTACTAGTTGAGTTGTCACCTTTTATTGCATGAGTGGGACCCGAATGTGTGGAAGGTGTTTAGAGATGAACCATCCTCTATGTTGGACATCCTAGATCTTGAAGTTTATTTTTTCCAGCAAAATATTGAATCACTGGTCATAGTCCCACACAATTACTCCAACCTAATATTGTTTAATATCCTTAATCTTTGTTATGCATTATGAATCCAATTTTGGCTTCTCGAATTCTCTAAGTAAATATCTCTTTATATCCATAAGGGACATTTCCTATCCTATTGGAATATTAACCTTATAATTCATATACCATGTCAAATATTTGTCTCTGAAGGCATTCTCTAAGTACATGATCTTAGTTGCCTCTTCTGTGACCTACTTCACAGACCAGATCACTTCATGTGAACCAAAGTTGTTTTATATCATCTCTTCATGTCCCATGATATATAGAGATCCTGAGGGTCAAATCATCCCTCGTCTGAGTGGCCATAATTGAAATGGAACTTTATCCTACTAAATGGTTGCTACTTGGTACTACTCACACTACAAATATTTCTTGTGAAGTTTCGCTAACTTCAGTTTCTATTTCTACTACATGTGCGTCTTCTACTTCTGTTACTTTTGGACTTTCTTCATTGGTTGTTTCTTGTTCTTTTAAAATGCATGAGGGGGTGGTTCAAAGAGAGTGTTACTCCATGCTACCTCTTCTTCTTCATTGGTGAATCCAAAATATCTTCCTATATTGAGTCACACGAGCCTCCTTATAATAGCCAAGATCTCTTCACTCTCTAAGAGGGCACCTACATCACTATATTATGTATGACCGACACTAATACTATGCACCTCATCTTCCACTAATTCAACTATATCTCTTATTATCCCAGGGGATCTAGCCTCCTTCTCCAAAAATCTACTACTACTTCCTCCAGTATCTTCTCTTGATACCTTGTTCTTGATGTCGCATCTCTTCAATGACTTCTCTTCTTCTATTCTTCTCTCTAGCACAAATATTTATCCCACACACACTTCTAGTGTGGCTCCCCTTCTCACTTTCATATTATATTTCCGTACTACTCATCCATCATCCCTTTTTCTTCCTTCTTTAATTTATTTCTTGACTCGCATCTTTAGCTCATATCTTCTTGTGTATTAATAAACTCTTCTTCTTCTTTTCTCTTCTGGGTCCATTCTCTCTTCACTTTATCTCATCTTCTTCCTCCTTGTTTTCATCCCCAATCCCCCTACATGAGGGGTTTATACTAAAATTGTATCGAGATCCATGCATGTCAACCCTTTCTCAACGAACAACATCTTGATCTAAAATGGGATTCGATCTAACAATATGCCTTGAGGGCTAGATACAAACTTTATTTTTTCACTACTAAAAGATTCGTTGTAGTCAACTGAAAATTCAACAATGCATCCATCTTTAATTTGTTCAAACCAAAAATCAGTGGCTCTATCCCACTTATTTTCCAAAGTCTTCAATCGATTTGTCACTTCTTGGTCCAAAACCACCATTTCTTGGGCTCACCACACAGGGTTAATCTTTATATGTCTCTTTACCCATTCATGCAACAAACAAGAAACTCATCAAAGAAAATTTCATGAAAATCTGAATATAAATACCTATGTTTCCAACATTTGAGGCTATTTTTCATATGTTAGGTTTCCCACTATGTGAATTCGTCCTCTTTCTTAGATCCATTCTTATATCTCTTTTCTTGAAGGGTTCCACATCATTTACTTACTCCAACATGCAACACAAAATATTTAGGTCCCAACAACAAAACCAATTTGTTGGTGAGGGTTTTTAGAAACAAGGTTCAAAAGAAGTTACCAACAAATACCCCATCAACATCAACATATTCTATATTCATAAACTAAATAAGGTCTCACCTGAGATGCTCCTGAGAATCAAAAAGAACAAAAAATTGTGCATTGCATGAAGGAATATTGCAAACATAAAGCACATAGTCTGGAACTATACATTAGATCCTACCCATTCACATCAACATTCATATATGTAAATTACATTATAACTTATAGGAAGTGGCAATTTTAATCTCATTCTTTTCATTTATCAACCACAGATAAACATTTAGATATATAATGGGTTGTAGCCTTCTCAAAGAACCATTGAAACTTGAACTAGAGACCAAAAAATCGGATCTAGATCCAATTTCTCTCTCATATGGTATTACATGAGGAATATTGAACCATTAACAACAAAACTAGACCAACATCAACCAACATAAACAAATAACAATAATATCCAACTCACCAACTAGTTCACATGCATTCCTTTTATCTCTCCATAAGCATGACAATGATAGAAACTCTTCTATCTCACTAACAACCTCAAGCATGACCAATTGGTTCGTTACAAAATGGTTACTAATCATTACAAATGATCTTTGATGACTGGATATGCATGCATGATTTCTTACAATTCCTTTAGCGATGCCATAATTGGTAATGCACTGCAAAATGGTTTATTCAAGTGCAGTAGATATTAGTTGGCATGTGTTGAATGTTGGTCCTGACATGGTACAAAACTTGTGGCATGTGTAAGAATCAAAATACAAAACTTATAACATCAGTGTGCATGGTCTTTCCAAAACTATGGTGCCAAAATTTACTTCCACACTTAATGCTTAGCAAAGGGCCATATCCCCCTCCCCCCAAACTCAACATCACTCCTTCATAAAGCCTTAAATATCATCAATGGCCACCAATAATATCTATAGAGATTTAGGAGGGAGATGTTGTAGTTTAACATGGACATTGGGATAATGAGTAATGGCTTGTGGTGGAGAATATTCCTCCTAGCATTGCTCAAATGGGTCAGTGATAAACTCAAACACATCAAATTTGTCTTGACAACATTGGATAATCTGAGCAAGAAGGGATCGAGGTGGAGGATATTCCTCCTAAAATAACACTAATGGACTAACATGAAACTTTGATACATCAACAAGAGTGTAGATAGCCAACTTAGGTATAGGCATTGACTTATATCCAAAACAAGAGTAATTGGTGTAGACAAATCATGCAAACTGTCTCCATCGTCAATGGATAATGCAGTCAAATTTTCAAGGGCATCTTGACATGAAGAATGGATGGGCCATTGACAAGAGCATTTTCATCAGCGAGATGAGAAATGGATGAGACACTAATAAAGGTGAAGATGCAATTGCAATAGGATGATTGAATGAGTCTTCAATAGGGTCAACATTAGCCATATAATTTCGTGTAGATATTGTAGGAGAAATTGAGAGAGTACTCATATAAGTAGATAGAGGACCAAAATCATAGTATGAAGAAGAAGTTCCCTCTACGACATGACACAAATCATCTAGAAGAGGACCTACATGGTCGTGATAAGAACCATAATCCATAGAATCATGTTGAGATCCATCTAAAAAATATTCTGGAAGAGGTTATGTGAGATATCTTGATCGACTATGAGTATGAATCTTGACAAAAATAACCTATATCTGTATTCAACCACTTTGTGAGTGGTGTGATCATAATGGAAATATCCCTAAAAAGTTGGTTGTAGCCAACCAAAGTGCAGAAATATTCTAGAGATATTGATGTGTTTTTTCTTTCATTAGGAGCAAGGGCCCATTCCCAAGATCCAAAATTCTAAAATGTGAAATCAAAGGATTATTGGCATACCATTTCTCATAAAGAGTCATACCCACGACAACATAAGTAGGTTTTCTATCGATGATATGAGTTGTGCAGAAAAATAACTCTCCCCAAAATGAAATCTTCATTTTTGTGAAGCGAAGCATGCATCAAGCCATCTCCATGATAGCCCTATTATTTCATTCTATTACTCCATTTTTTAATCGAGTGTAAGGAATGGTCCTTTTCCAAGATATTCCCTAGGATATTAAAAATGAATGGAAATAATTACTAATATATTCACCTCTTCCATCAATCTTGAGACTCTTGACCTTCCTGTTGCTTTGAATTTCCACAAGATATTTGAATTCCTAGAACTTTAAAAACAACTTGTCCTTAAATTTAATGGTGTATAGCCAAAGAAAGTGAGAAAAAATATAGATGAAGGTGAGGAAGTACTTAGGACATTAATTTTAATACCTCATTGTTTTTAAGAACAAGAATAAGACTAATCAAAAGAGGATAAATTGAATATATACACACTTTGGAATGATGACAAAAATAAAATTATCCCTTAAAGAGAAAACTATAAAATTTTATAGATACCAATACAAATATGGATACAATAATAGATCCAGTTTGACCCAGTCAAACACAATTAGGTATGACAAGACTTGATCAAACCCACTGAGCCTTGGTTGAACTTGATCAGGTTTGATGGGTCAACCTGGGTTAGACAATGTCCCTGTGTAATAAAAGGCCAAAAATTCCATTTTCCCCACCTTTTTACTTTTTCTTTGAGTTTTTTTTGGAGTTGGGTTTTTGGCATTTTGCACAATGAGACCTAGGGCATCTTGGAGAAATATAGGACATAGAATCATTAACCTACATATGCTAGGGGACAACTTCTACGGATTTTCAAAGTTGATTTGAACCTTGAGAGTAGCTAGGGAAAAAGTTCTTCGCATTGTTTTCAATTGCTAGGGAACAACCTTTCTAGAGAACTAGACTTACTCATCACCTTCAATTTTTCTCAGTGCTCACTACTAGGGAAACTCAGAATTAGGAAAAACTTTTAAAACTCAACTTCATTTATGGACTTGAGTTTTTCCCTAGAGTTTATCCCCACAGAGATATGTGGACTTTCAAGAATATTCTAGGAGGTCGAAAACCTAACACTAATTAAGGTTCGAGGCATGAAAAAACCATAACCCTAGATGACTATTAGGAAATTTTAAATACTAGGATGTTAGGAGGATAAAGGATTCCATTATTTAGCATTGTACTTGTTCCATAGTTGAAAATAGTGTCTAGGAGTGGGATTCAAGAGAATAACAGAGGAGGAATAAGATTCTATAGTATCCATTTAGGCCATGGTGTCATAGGAAATTCCATAGTGAGTGCCTCCTTTTGTGTATTTTCACTTTCATAACTGAAGAAAAGAAAGTAAAGCATAGGCCTCAACTTCTAGCCTGGTTTTCTCCCATATCGGGTTTCCCAAGATACATCTTGTGTTCATTTGTGTGGATGGTGTGTTCATTAACCTATTATTTCATTTTTGTATTTCAATTGTTTTCATAAATATGAGAAATAAGCTAGTGACAATAAATCTAAGATCTAAGGAAATAAATTTGCATAGTAAAATATTTCAGCATAATACAAGATTTGTGGTGATGAACTATTCCAGTGGAATATCCACGTCATTTTTCAAATCACAATATTCATGAGCATTACTTGTTCTAGATGAGGGGTTAAGATAGATTTTTTTCCTTGATGATTCCTTGACACATCCCCCCCTAAAAAATATTGAAACCCAAATCAATTATGGTTTCATGGGATAATCCCTAGATATCAGATGGTACCCTCCTAGTTAGATTGTTATTGTTTACTTGGAAGTGATTCAAGATTAATTCAAGATTGAATGGTTTGCATATGATTTGGGAACCTCACCTCTAAGGAAATTTTGTAGAGCAAGAAAGAAAACCAATTTACCCCTTTTACACATATCGGGGGGAAACATACTATTTATACCATTCTCTAATACATCTATTCTACTGAAATCAAACAAACTGCCAAGGATTTGTGGTAATGGACCAGTGATATCATTCATGTCTAGAGATAATGTGCAAACACTGGAACGTGCCCTGAAATGTTGTTTTGATAAAGGTGAAGAGATACCAAGTTGTTCAACCTTTCAAGCTTGGAGAGTGTGCCATTCAATGAGTTCTTAGAGGTATTAAATTACCTCAAGGATGTGAGGTTTTGAAACCCTGAAGGGATATCTCCTATAAGATTATTATCATAGAGTTCCAATTGATACATCTTCATAAGCCTTGTGATTTCTTTTGGTATAGCTCTTATTAAATAATTATCACTAGGTTTCCAAGCTTTGTTAGATTGGTGAATGTAAGGAAACATGGGTCTTATAAGGGTACAGTTCAATAATTGCAATTGATTAAGGTGATTTAGGCCAAATATCTATATGGGTATTAAGCTTTGGTTTAGAGGATTATCATATAATTTCAAGGCATAAAATTGAGTTAGATTTGTGATAGAAACATGGAACTTACAAAAAAAAATGGTCTTTGACAAGTCTAAACTTTGCAAGGAATTGAGTGTGGAAAAATCAGGAAAAGTTCCAAATTGATTTATGTGTCTAAATCAATATTGTTGTAGGTGATTCCATTCTACTGACATGGAAAAGAAGTAGAGTTCTCCCAGTTGCTCAATGCATTAGTTTGGGTCTCCTCTGCTTCACAAGGGAACAATAAGAGCAAGGGGTTATTTGACAATCTTGAAAGGAAACCAATAGAGATTCCATGCCATATTAAGGGGGGCTAACAACAAGCCCTAACAATTGTCTTAAAATCACAAGATGCTTAACACTTGCCAACTTGTAAGGAGATTCTTAGCACTTGCCAATTTGAAATATGTTTAGTGCTTACCAACAAAGAATTTTAAATATTTTTTGAAAAAATTCCAAAGTAATAGTTTCATTTAGTTTCATTTATAAGATTAGTTTCGCTTAGTTTAATTTATAAAAATATATATTTTTTAAAACAAACCACATAAAATTACATTTTACAATATAGAGTTTTAAAAACAAATTTATTAACATAGATTTCAGTTCTTTTAATTTAAAAATATATATATATATATTTAAAAAAAAAAACATAGAAAATTACATTTTACAATACAGAATTTTAAAATTAAATTTATTAATCTATAATCTTAAAATTACATTTTACAATACAGAATTTTAAAATTAAATTTATTAATCTATAATCTTAAATTTATTTATTGATCATGTTTCACAATTATCGCCATATGAAAATAACCAAATGTCACGGTAAATATAATTTCAGAAAAGTTTTCAAAGTGACATCTACATTCTCCAATTCCAATTCACAAACTGGTGGAGACCATAGTAGCATAATTCACTTGAATTGGGGTTTCTGTACGGAATTCGTCGAACATTTGGATGCATACAGGCTTCCAGGACTGTGAGGGCCACGAACAAACGCTTATTATTTTTTTACATAAAATAATAAGAAAGCTCTAAATCCGCGAACAAACGCTTTATTGTCAGGGCCACGAGATTTCAGTGACCCACAACGATTCTTTTCAGCGACCTTACTTTTGTTTATCTTCTCTGCATTCACTTCAAGCGGAAAAGAAAAAGATAAAATCCGCGTGAGAAGGCGCGAATTCCTTTAAGATTATAACACTCTTCATGTCCTTATTTCAGACACCTCTCTTTTCTTTAATTTATTCTTTTCTTTCATCTTGTTGCAAATCCAAGATGAGATTCTACATGTGAACGAAGGAAGGCATTTTCCTTTTTCTGGCATCTTCTTATTTTCCTTTACATCTTCATCGTCGACCATCCATCACTGGTTAGAAATGAACACACTGACCATGTCCTTTAGGTATTTTCTAAAGCATTTTATTCTTCTTCTCTTCATCTTCAGGTCCGGGTGCGAGATGAGATTCTAAACGTACTGGTTGGTTTGCATGTGAATTAAGGATTGATGTTTATACCTTTACTATCGTTTATCTTTTCCTTTCAGGGAATTGAAATGCAAAAGATAGAACTCCTCTAGAGGAACCCTGTGGAAAAGTTGATTTTTTTTTTTGGGGAATATCCAGTGCTTTCTAATCTTATGTCTAATTTTAGGGTAAACTTCCATCAAATCATGTACTAAACTTTGTTGAAAACTCTAATCTTAGTTAGTTATCTTATCCTAACTATGATACCACTAGCACAGTCACATAATTGTGACTGATTAACACCAAAAGGCATATAGTTAAGAACGCAGTTGAAGATGCAGCTACGAAGAGACACTTGGCATCATATATTACTACGCTTTGCCCGATCAATGAAATTCCTGAGTAAAATGCAGGGACAGGTGAGGAAATGCGTGGTTAATAATCCAAACGTGGTAATGTTAAACGTTAATCATTTAAACGTGGCAATCATATAGTGCTATAGTAATTTCTTAATATGATTCGGTAAATGTTAAAAAGTAATCAGGTTAACGGATGCATTCAAAAATACAAGGAAATTATGAAGAGTAAATCACATTCATTGATTTGGGAGGATGACTAAGAATATTCCGGCATCTTTAATTGTTAGCCATCAGATTAGAATTTTAGATTAAAAGATGATTAATTGTGCCCATTGCCAATAGATATACGCCTTTCGATGTAATTAGAGACCTTAACTAGTATACTATTAAAGGGCATTTGTGCAATATGTACTATATATACATTATTGATGTACAGATTAATTGAATTGGCTTCATGCCAATCTCCCTTACCTTCTTAATCTTGTTGTTAGTTATTTACCTTCTTGCCTATATTCTTAACAGTGGTATCAAAACATGAAGATAATCTTATAAGCGTGGTAGTTTATCAAAGTTTATCAAAACAATGTTTGATACCTGAGCACATTTTCTCTCAAGGGCCTCATAATCTTGAAATCCATGGTATTTTTTCCATGGAGTTGAAGTGCAGTGAAACTGATGAAGTGGGCGACCTGTAAAACCAGAGGGGAATTGATTTGGTCAGTTTTTATTTCTTATTATGTTAAGGGTTGAATCAAAGTTGCTTGAGTCAATGGTTTTTGGACCTTGAATTTTTTTGACTTATATTATTCTCAATTAAAGTAAATTGGTCCAGCAATTTTCTTATTATGGCCTCTATGCACGCAAACCCTACTCGTTGCTCATAAAAATTTCCGGTAAAAATTTACGGTAAAGAAATTTTAAGAGATGTTTGTTTTTACGAGCCCGTTTTTTCAGTTTTATGAGTTATAATATATTTCCAGAAGAAATGTATTTATAAGGAGGTGCAGACATGTGCATTTGACGCTCACTAAACCCTACTTCGAAGCATTATCTCCTTCCGTTTCTGCGCTGAGTGTTTTACGTTTAGAGTTTTATTGATAGAGGAAAGAGTCGTGGAGGAAACCGGAAGGCTGAGAGTGTTGGCCACAGACTAATATAAAATTGCAGAATTTATGTTGTTTAATTTTGTTGGAAAAATACTATATGTGTGGTGTTTAAAATGGCAGAAGTTTAAATGGAGAGTGGGTCCATGGTTGTCGAAAGCGTTGATACGGTTTGAGGGATTCGACCCGACCCGGTTGTCGAAAGCGTTGATGGCAGACTATATGATTGCAGTTTTGAAGGCATGCAAGAAAGACACAAGTTTCTCCATTACAAGTTCCACTCGTGGATTGATAAGAGTCATCACTCTGCTGTAAACAACGTCTTTATTATGTGCGCGAGGGTTATTTGGACATCAATTTCCAATTCATTAAGATATTCGAAATGTTATTACTAGTGGTTAATTTATCTTCGGGAGTTAACCCTATTCTGTTTGTCATGAGGTTTGTCAAATCCTGTAGACCTCTGACGTACTTTGCAATCTTTTGCAAAGAGTAAACCCTAATGAGTCGTGGATACCAACAAACTACACGTTACACTTGGTAACCAACAGAACGATTGTTAGGTTTGAATGCAGGGTTGAAAGTCCATGTTATACCACTTATGAAGTTTAAGGTTGGTTTGTGATGCCAACGACCATTGGTGTTGGATCCATGTTCAGCAAAACAGTGCCTTCCAACAAAATTTTGCACAAAGATTACGCTTTCCTCTGAGCGATCTGGCCTGCAACAAGAAGAGCGATCTATGGAAAATGTGTTTGTTCAGAATTTTCTAACTTGCAGAGTAATTCAACTATTATGGACTTGTGTCTATTTAGAATTTTATGATTTGTGATACTTATTGTTGTTTCTTTGGTAAGTATCAAATACTTATGTTTGTAATTGGGTGCATTTTTTTTTGTTGAAGTCAACACCCTTCTATTGAGTTTAAATTTTCTATTTTTGAGTTGGATTATTGTAAAAGGGTGGAATTGTAAGGAGCCCTCTACATATGGAAGATCAATGTTTTGATCTTCATTCGTGTATGTATTATAGAAAGCATACATTATGGTCAAGGGAATTTGAACCACTTGTACATGACATGGGGAAATCTAAAGTTTTCAGTCGGGTTCCAAGTTTGTTTTAGAGCCTTAGAAGAGATGATAACATATCTAGCCTAGTTCCTTGTATGTAACCTTGTTCCTGAACATACAATACAATTATTGGTTTGTTGTTAATATGGTTTGTGGCAATCCTTAAACATACAATCAAATTATTGGTTTGTTGTTGATATGGTTTGTGGTAATCTTGAAACCATCTCTTTATAGTTTTTGAGCTCTTGATAGGTTGTGGTCATCTTAAAACCACCAATTAAGAAAATACCTTTTGTCTTTTAGCTCTTTATAGTTTATGATCAACTTAAAACCATGCCATTTAGTAGAAGACATCAGCTTGACATTGGGTTTATGGTCATCTCAAAACCACTAGATTGATTTGTGGTGATCCCGAAACCACCAGATAAGTTTGTGGTTATCCTTAAACCACCATTTAGTAGAAGCCTTCATCTTCTAGTATTTTATATTTGCTTGACACATTACTAGTTGTAAGGGGGATGTTGAAAACTCTACTTTTAGTTTTCAACCACTACCTCAAAGTGCCCCTGATTCCAAGTTGAGAAATTCCTCACTTTTCACCATTAAATCCAACCTCTTTAAGCAATATATTTATATATTATTTAATAGTTAAATTAATAATATATATTGATTATATTATTTGAAACTTTTAATTAAAAACTAATGTTCTTAAAAAAATTTTAAAAACATACGCACATACAATAAATGAGAGGAATTTGTTTGTGGATATAGTAATTTTTTAACACACAATGTATTTGAAATCTCCATAGTCTATTAATATAGATAATTTTCATGAATTTCTTACATTTACATTGTTGAAATCTCCATATTCTATTAATATACATAATTTTCCATGCATTTCTTATATTTACATTGTTGCATCTTTAATTGTGCAATAAAATAATAGCTATATAAATTCAATATCGAGATTAATGATACAATTTATATTAATGATTAATAGCTAGATATTATTAAAACTATTGTGCATCAAGATCTTTATCTTATAACTCGAACGAGACATTTACATAGCTCTCATGAAATGAAATAATTTGTAACAAACTTGTAACACTTGTGTTTCCCCCAACTTGTAACTAATAATTAATTAGGATTACCATGTTGTGGTATGATAACAATGTAAATGTATTATTATTTGAGTTATCAATAATTGACTATGGGGTGAAGCCTTGAAAGTACTGGCCATGATATCACTAGAGGAAAGAACGTAAAAACTATAAGAGAGGGTTCATTATATCAAATAACTCCAAATTTCCCTTTGATGAGGATAATAAACCTCCTTCGGATCCCAATGAGAGAAATTAGTTAATGAAGAAAGGATCAGTGGTTGAATTATCAACCACCCCCATGAATGGAGACATGGCTAGAGAGCTAAGAATGAATGCCTCTAAGCCTATGGTTGGGTGGAATGACCACTTGTAATAGATAAGTAATCGCATATCTTGTGTATTTAAGTGGTAACTATGAATTAAATTTGGATATCCTATGAATGTTGTAGGGATGGATATGTTTGCTTAATGATTTATACTGTATCCATTCAATTCTGTCTAATTGTGTATTTAAGAAAATAAGAAATTATCTGGCCTGTACACGTAAATGTCTGAAGTCTGTGGTGGCTCAAGTTAAAATAAATGAACTGTGAATTCGTTGACAATGGGTATAGCCTCACGTGTGCATGTCGACACTCCCAGCCATTCTGAAGGAAGGAATCAGTGAAATCTCAGGAGAGGTAGTGCGTGTGTGCACAGAACCTCTGTGAGGCATGTGGGGATCGAGAATCCCTTTAGTTCTAGAGTTGGTAGATGAGCACAAGAGGTGCGCAAAGGATTTCTGTAAGCATTAAGTTCAAGAGAATTAGCGCAAATTACCTAGGTACTTAAGGACTTGGCAAAGCTCGGGTAGGATAGCGAGATTTAAGTCCTGAAAGGAGAGATCCTTTCGTTTGGAAGACGAATGGATGATATTAGTTCGGGAGAAGTCGAAGTTCTTCATGATCGTCGGATTTGGAGAAAGAATGCAGGTGTTAACCCTTAGAACCCTTCTGACTTCGTGGGTATGGCGAATCTAGCATATTCGTTGCACATGAGGTGAAACCCCCTCGAAGTCCTGAAGTTAATATGGGTCGTAGATCTGAGGATGCTTGGGAACTATCCCGACCGTCGGATCTATGATATAGTTAGTCTGACGTTGACGACTTCAGGAGGACAGAGGTTTGGTAGCACCAAAACCCCGGAAGTCCCGAAGTTGATGTGGACTGTGGATATAAGGATCCTTCAAAATCCCTCACGACTGTTCGATTGTGGGGACGCGAGTATCAATGTCGAGATCCTCTGGGAGCCCATGTGTCAAGTGACGGGGTTCCCAGGTGTCCCTCTCAGAGTGGCACACACTGGGATCCAAAGGACCCTTGAAAGGAAGTTACGAGCCGAAGAGTCGAAGCAAATCTGAGTCGTCCAAGCTAAAGGGACATGTGTCATCAGATCCTGCACTTCGGGTGAAATCACTCCGAGAGAAAAGGGGATGTGTTGAACAAGAACTCCCGAAGGCCGGAGAGTCTGAGTTCATCTGAGTCATCAGTCATCTAAGGACAGGTGTTAATAGAACTTCCATTTCAGGAGATAGCCACTTCGGAGGAAAGTGGGGTCACAGGAGTTGAGAACTCCCGAAATAAATCATGACTGTCGATTTGAGAGAGACACGCGTCGACAGATCATCAACTTCACGTGAAATCACTCTGGGAGAAAGCGAGTGGGGAGAGGTTGAAACTCCCGAAGCCCGAAGAACCGAAGTAATTTATAGTCATTGATCTGCAGGAGACACGCGTCAGCAGATCGCGTACTTCAGAAGGGAGAAAACAACGCAGAGTAGAGGGATGCCCGAAGTGGATCCCCACCGTCGAATGAGAGGGACGTGTGGCGCACGATCCTTAACTTTGGAAGAAAACACTCCGGGAGAAAAGGTGGTGTGAGCGTCCGAGACTCCTGAACGCCGAAGTCCGGAAGAGGATCCGAGCCGTTGATTTAGATGGACGTGTGGCGCCTGATCTAGAACTTCAGGTATGGAGTACTTCGGAGGAAAAAGAGTTGGAGTGCTCGAAACTCCCCAACGTGGAAGTCCCGAAGAAGATCATAATCGTCGATCACGAGGGATGCATGGCGCTCGATATGTAACTCCAGGTACGAAGTACTTCGGAGGAAAAAGGTGTAGGAATGTTTGAAACTCCCGAACGATGAAGTCCCGAAGTAAATCAGGGCCATCGAAATCCCTGAGGACATGCAACGTCAGATCGTGAACTTTGGAGGCTTACCATTCCAGAGGATTCGTGTGGTGGTCGTATTGGCGTTTGGTCATAGCCCGCGATCATATGCAAGTATAGGGGGATGAAAGAGCCAGAAAAACTTGGGAGAGGACATCTACCAACTCTAAGCTTGTTTCGGATCATGAAGATCGTGGTTGAAAAACTCTAGAAGAACATAATAAAATAGAAACCCCAAATGAGAATATTGATTCTCCTAAAAAGAGATAAAATTTGAATCCCCACCATGAATGTGTTACAAAACTCTTTAACATAGAAATAATTTGTAACAAACTCTTTAACATAGCAAATATGTTATCCACAAAATACTACAAAACAACCATTACAACAATAAGAAAGAAGCATCCACGAATTAAACACAAAAACTCTTTAAAAACAACAAAATAGATCTTATTTCATAATGTTGAAGTCCCCAAGAACCAGAAACAATTTTGTGCAACGCTAGTCCTTCAATTCGATAGAGAAGATATTGAGAAAAACTGTCTTTGACATATATTAGATATATTGAGAAAAACTTTCTTTGACATATATTAGATATATAGATGTTTCAAACTTGTATTTTTTATTATTTTTTAACGTAATTTCATCTATGTGAAATATAAAACACCTTTTTATAATTATAAAAAATAAAGTTTCTTATAAAAGATTAGCTTTTAATTTCGAGTGAAATTAAATTCTAGAGTGAAATTAATTTTAATTTTATTTATGATTAATTTTATATTGAAAATGGTTTTAATTTTACCTTATGATTAATTTTAGAGTGAAATTAATTTTAATTTTACTTTATGAATAATTTTAGAGTAAAATTAATTTTAATTTTACTTAATAAGAATAATTTTAATTTAATTAAATATTTTATTAAGCCAAAATAATTTATTATTATATATATATATATATATATTATAATTTTTTTTATTTTAATGCAATTTTAAAATAATATTTTATTTTTTAATTATTAAATCTAAAATTTATGATTACTTTTGAAGTGATTATTTTATTTTAATTATGATTAATTTTAAAGTGATTATTTTATTTTCAATAATTGATTGTTTTCAATTATGATTAATTTTAGAGTGAAATTAATTTTAATTTTATATTAATTTTAGAATGAAATTAATTTTAATTTTATTTTAATTTTAATTTTAATTTACTTATTGTCTTTTTAAAGTAAATTTATTATTAAATATAACAGTAGAAATTTTTATTTTAATATAATTTTAAAATGAATATTTTATTTTCAATTATTAAATCCTAAAATTTATTGTATTCAGATATATGATGATGATGATTAACATTCACTAAAGATTTAATTGGTCTATCAGGATTTTAAGAGGGTAAGTGATTACTTAGATTCTTCAAAATTGTGTGTTTTAAGTAACAGAAAGAAGCATTAAGAGAAGCTTTTCAAGATCACCATACTTTGTTGAGTTAAGAGGTTAGGAAGGTTGGTAGTGTGAAAAATATTTATTTTGAAAATGAGATCTAATAATATGGTGTAAATTTGGACAATCTAAGAGTGTTTTTCATCTTCAACCTTATTAGTGTCTGAGTGACACACTTTTTTCATCCATGGCGTTTTTAGGAATTATTGGCTAGTTTCAATATGGAGCTTGTGAGAATTTGTTCACTTATATCTTAATGATACTTATTTTTTTTTTCTTTACACTTGGTAAAAAGAGATATATAATTTAGATCTTCTAGATTAGGGTTGATTACATTCTTATAATACCTTAATTTTTCTTTTTCCTCTAACTCTTTATCACCACATTTTCTCTTTAAATTTTGATTTGTGGTTTTTAATAATTATCTTTATTATATGAAAATGGTGTCTTCTATGATTCCCAAATAGCTTAGACAATATTGGACATTTTTATGCCATCACAAGCTTGAGTCGATGGTGGTTATGGCTTTATTTTGAAGCAATTTTAGTAAGCCTCTTGACTTCCATGTTGTTTAACTTGTTCTTATACATTAAGTATCTAGTCATAGCCATGCTCTCAGTATGGGAGAGGCTAGTTTCTAGAGGAACGATGGGATAGGGTGGTGTATTTCCTTAAATTTTGAAATTATAGGTTACAAAATTCTTTGTATTTTCTCATCTTTCTCGAGGATTCCTGAGGTCTACAACCCAAACTTCACATCCATAAAGAATAACAGCATGTGTAAGGAGTCTTTGAGTTTCTTCTTATCCCAACTCAGATCAGCTGATTTGAGGTATTTTCAAGCCCAAAATAAGCTCTCCATCCCTCAATAATCATTTTCTGATGCTATAATTCCAATTTGAGTTTGTGGTGAATATCAATTCGGGATATTTGTATGAAGTCATTTCCTCCAAGTTGTTGTTATCATATCCAAAGGTATTATCATAAAGTATATATTAGTTATAGTCAAATAATATGAAAAATTATTAATAATAAATTGGTATTTACATCGATGTTAAAAATGTTTATAAATTGGTATTTATGTCGATATTAAAAATGTTATGAATATTTGTGTTTGTAACATTAAAGAAAGAAGGGTGTTAATATTTTATGTTTTTACTTTAATCGATGAAATTTTTGATTTAGCATTCTATAATGTTTAAAATGCTTTTATAAATAAATAAAATATCAATTTTCAATGTATTATTAGAAATTTTGGAGTTGGGATGTTTGCAAATGTATAATGATTTGATAAATATATTTAGATGTGGTAAATATTTGTCATTTTTAAAATATGGTTGGAAACAAAATGGTAATAATCACTTGTTATACTTACATTACCTCACATGTTTCCTCATGAGCTTCAGTTCTCCTATATTGGAAACACCAAGGTTTTTTTCAACAACGCAACATAATTCAAGTCAGAGTCATGAAAACAACAATTATATGTACACATCAAATAAACATAAAAAATAATGTTATTCAAAGTAATGGTGGTTAGTCTTTGCCTTTATTAAATGTATAGGGTTTAATGAGGTTATTATTGGAATTATTAATGCCTACTTGTTTTATTTAAATTATTATTAATACTTGATTACATGAAAGAAAGGTTGTGGTTTGTTGTTGTGTTTGTTATTCGAGGTAGAGTTCATCTTTAGGTGAATAATTTTTATTTATTTATTGGATATGATAGATTCTCTCCAACTGGTTAGCTCCTATTTTGGTGTATGGTTGAGACTCTCAACAAATTATTAGAGTTTGAAGATAGCCAATCTATCTTGAGGAATACCTTGATGTATTTATATGTGTACAATTATTATTTTTAATGGAACTTTCCATGTCTCTACAAGGTATTAGAGTTGGTACGGATCTAACTCTCTCATGAAAGTGGTCCTTGATCATGCAAATTCTACATTGTTATTCTTATGTAGATCTGAGATTAGCATAAGTGAGTAGATTGTTTATGTAAGTGACTACTATGGTGCATACCTGGTTATTTGTTCTACCATTGTTTGCAAATGGTGTTGTATGTGATCCTTGATCATTTGGATTTGGCACATTGACTTCGATATATCCATGAAATGACCTATTGTATGAGACCAATCTACAATATAACATCCCATGTGATGCTTGCCATATTGTTGCACCATTAGTTTGATTGGTTGGCTCCATCCCCATGATGGTTAGAGGGTGATTTATTGGAGCTCCATTTTGAATTTTTCTTTGATATTTGAGGAGTGTAGATTGGTTAGGATCAAACCTAGTCTATTGGGATCAATGTTGGATGCATTTATTTAATGTTTGTGGCAGATCGAGTATGGTGTGCATGGAAGCTGGGATCACTTGGGAGATGGTGTGTTAATTGTTGTGACATTTTCTAGGGTTGTTCTATTGAGGAGTTGGAAGCTTCCCGTGTTTTCTAGTACTCTGAGTGATATAAATCCATAAATTCCTCATCAAAGATACATTTCATTGAAAAGTGATTAAAAAAATATTTTCAAAATTAAATACAGGCATATTTATATGTTTTTTATTATATATTTATAATTCCTTAACATTTAATTTTATTAAATAAAAATGTATAAAATGTAATATATTTAGGTAATGAACCTTGATAGATATAAGAGAGAATATATCTCTTAACTTCAGAAATAAACCCATAAAATTCGAAGATATCAAAACATTCACCATGAACAACACACGAATATAGAGTCAAGAATCTTTAAGGTAGGGTAACACCATAATTACTCCTTATGTGGGGGACTCACTCAAATACTCCTTATGGAAGGACTCACTCCACAAACCATGCTTGCTATTCTGAAAATACATCCAATGCATCTTGAATACAATAATACTCATTTGTAGTTATACTTTCTCATGAATATTTCTAGGGTTTTATGGAAACTACCTATTATTATAATATTATTTTATTTTAATTACATAGAGGGAATATTCCATTATTATGGTTACATTACATTCTATCCTTGGGTAGTTCTCTAGGTACTCTATATTATCCTCCTGGGGTACATTACAATTTACCACATGTATATATATTATAAAGAATACAATTGTTAAAGAAATTAATAATGTTGAATAGAATTATACAATTTTAAATAAAATTGACATGATAAGTGAAAATTGATATATTTAACAAAAAAACAGAATTCTTATAATTTATAAGTTTTATTAAAAATGATTTTTATTTTATTTTTAAGCCCATCAATTCTACATTTTTCTAAACGTTGTTAGGGTATTATCCTTTAATTTAAAATTGATCCTCGAATGGGATCTCACCACACTCACAAATTCACATTGCTAGCGAGGAGGGGCTAACACTCATCCTGAGACCACAGATGATTGCCTCACTCGCCCTATACATTGCTACAATTGTCCCTTCATTAACTCAATTGATCACGCAAGATTCATTATGAGGGTTGTACTTCCAATGGCTCGAAAGGTTATGGACATTGAAGAAGGAGATCAAGGGGAAGATCGCCATGAGAGCTAGGACAACCCACATGACATAGATGATGAGAGGTTTGTACTCTCACAACGATGTAGTGTTAATGTTGATTATGGCAAGGGTAGGTGGTCGAGTGAGTTTGAAATTTTGCACGAGTTGGAGGATAGGTTCATGACCTTGCATTATGTAGACATTCATGGCCATCTTGATACATGAAAGCTTGGTACAATTGATGGAAGAGGGAATTCTAGTTCCTGAGCAAATAAATAGATGAGGATGCAACATGGATGTAATTTTTTTATGGTTATTGCTTTGATGTTGTTTTGATATATGTTATGATTTTTCTGGAATTTTGTTTAGCTCTCCAGTTTATCTGGTTCACATTGTTATGGCTCTGCGAGGAAAAAAATTGTGCTCCCCCACTGCTGGCTCGTCATGGGATACTAAGGAAGAGGTAGCAATTCCAGAATTTTATGAGGAATTTGTGCCTGAGGAAGATAAGGACACTATGTCGGCATTGGAGGTCGAGGTCAAACTGGTACGAGAGTTTAAAGATGATGAGGATGTGGAGAATTAGGTGGGGGGTTGATTCCAGACCTTGGATATACCAGGACTCAAAATTCAAAGTTCTTCAGAACCCTGGAAATTTATTGGCACATCAAAACCATGGTATCCCTGGGTATGTTTGTTGGACACACCTACCACGCAGAGGGGGTGAATGAGTGTGAGGCTCTTTTTTCTAAAACTTCCCTCTTGCACAAAAACTCATCAATTAGCATTCAACATTTATTCATTACCCATTCAGCATCATTTTATAACCGGTTAGATGTGAGAGCGTTATATCAACGACATATATCAGCAATATATATATCATCAACAGAGTCATCACCACCGTGAACTTCAAGAACACAAGATCATATATGCAATTTTCTTTTTATTACGGACTAGATCCTTGGGTTTATCAACAACGATTAATAGAGTACAACTCTACAAAGGCACCATCTCTATATGCAAGACTCAACTTGCGTTCTCAACTCAAGCGAGATGAGGCAACAATCCTCAACGGATATCAATCTATACCATAAACAGAGCATCAACCATGCACCAGCACATTGCCAACGACCTATAATCAACTTTGTACCATAAACAAATTGCATCAACCATGTACCGAGTATATGCCAATAATGTGTCAACTACTCATCAACAATGAATCATCAATATGTACAACATAATCAACTATACACCTCATGTATGTGCTGACTCATCAATTGCTTGTCTCAACCATGACTAGTTTGGATTAGTCAACAACCACAACTTGAAATAATCATAGCTTTATTAGATCTTGAATAAAGATCTGAAAGCGATACACAATGTTATTTAGTGTGTTTTGTACACGAATTCCTCAAGTGACACTACTTGGAACCTCTCGAAAAGGACTTATAGCAAAATGGCATACCTTTATGAATTAGAAACTATTCTAGAGGCGACCTTATGAGCCAGGTATAAGGAATATTTGATGTGAATAGATATGGAAACTATTAAGGCATACTAAGGACTATAATATAACCAACACAATTGGTCTCGAATTGGATGTTATGAAGAAGTTATGACGTTTTTACGTAAAACACTTGTTTTATACTAGCTTCAGGACTAGCCACAAACCTATTTTCCTGATTAGCAACTCCCAAAATAAAATGACCCACAAGATAAAGATTTTACCATGGATGGCATGTTTTTCCTCACTTGCACTTAGAATTTGAGGATCACGAGTCATTATAGGAAAAATGTTATGGCGAAATGGTGAGATGACACGTAAATAACATACCCAGCAAGCACCATCAAAGAATTTATCCTTCCTTCCATTTGACCTTCTTTCTTCACTTTACTCATCATTTTGGCTTAGATATCCTTGGTTACCTCAGTCATCTATGAATCTTCAATATCCTCAAGTGTTCCACACCAAAATGTTCAAGAAGCTCTCACAAAATCCTCTCCATCGATACTCAAAATATATTCCCACGAAGCTCTCCATTGATCCACACAAGGATGATATACAGAGACCATTGCTATATTATTTATACTTTCATCCTTTAGGTCCATTAGCTTATTTTAGGTCCTTATATTAACCCATTTCTAGGTCCTTAACCTATTATCCTTATTTTAGGGTTAACCACTTTCCATAAATAGAAAGTTCTCCAATACTTTAACATTTAAATATTCCTTCTTGATTTTGTCCTTACTTTATCATTTCTTGATTTTGTCACTTCTCTTGATTATTTAAATAATCCACCTTGAATAAATAATATTAACCCATTTCTAGGTCATAGCCTATTTTGTTTATTTTAGGGTTAACCACTTTCATAAATATTCCTTCTTAGTTTTGTCACCTTATTTATCATTTCCTCTTTTAGGTCACTTTGACTTGTTTCACTTTGGGAGAAAGCTAGGCGCTTCATGGCGAGGTCGCCATCGCCATGAGGCCATAACAACTCTCAAATAGGAGGGAGTTATGTGACATTCCACGCTATCCACGGAGAGCCCGGCATGACAAAGAAGCACTATCCATCTAGGATAGTTTCTTAATGTTCCTTGACCTTCATCCTGGGGTTATTCCTCGCTACAGCGGCATGGGTCCTCCAACCATTCTTCTAGGATAACTTCCGATCCATAAAGCGTCTTCGGTGAGGGGCTTCACCATAAATTGGACCATACTGGAGTTCATCCATTTGTACACCGTTATCCAATCCTTGTCATGAGAACCGGTAATGAGCATGGGTCCTCCAACCATTCTTAGGATAACTCAATCCCGCAAAGCGTCTTCCCATGAGGGCTATGATTAAAGCTACGCCATAAGTGGGACACTTTGGAGTTCATCCATTTTATTGCACCTTATCCAATCATGATAATGCAATGATTTATCATACATTTTTCAACAGTAAATGTATACCAGTAAGGAACCACATCGATCCATCTTCATCGTGCTTCATCGATGACAACTCATTACAGATCCATCTTTCATCCCCATGCATTCTCATCGAGGAAAATACATATTATATTACGTAAATCATCGTCCGGAAATCAATCATTTGACATCAATCCAATCCTTGACATCAATCGATGACATAAATCGAAATCAAACCATTGACATCGATGACCAACATGATCCAACAATCTCCCCTTTGGCATTGATGGCAATACCGGCAATACCAACATTGATGTCAACACCAATTACCAATTATTGATGTCAACGTATAGATAAGGCATTCTCTACATCGACTAGTCAATGTATTCCTATCTCTCCATATCAATCTCCCATCAATAGACATCAATGCATCAATGTGATTATCTCTCTAACCTGACATCAATGGCAAGGGCCATTCTTATCTTGGGGATGCTCCCCTTGCTTGAACTCTCAGCAGGGCTTCCCCACAATATGAATTCTTTTGATCTTCCTCTGAATCATCTCTCCTTTTTTAACAAGGGATATCACTCGATGTAATCTTTGAGATACATCGAACATACTCCCCGGAATTATGCTCTTGTGCTCTTTCCTTGGGACTGCTCCCCCTGTCTGAATGCCTTTGAACTTCCTCTGAATAATCTCTCCCCTTTTGAACAAGGGATATCACTCTAATGTAATGTTGAAGATACATCGAACATACTCCCCCTGTGACCATTCCTCCCCCTGGAATTATGCTTTTGTGCTCTTTCTTCAAATATCTCCTCCTAGAATCATGGGAAGAAGAATGACTCCGCCTAAGGGTATGTCTCCCCCTATCTTCTCTGCAAGATGAACAATATGCTACCATATAAAGATCCTTGGACCTGTTCATGCATCAAACTTGTTCCATACCATACATCATGAAACAAAAGATATGTCATCAATGAAATAGAGAATCATCAACAATATATCCACCAAGTACATCATGTACCAAAATGTGCCCACCATGCACAACACCCATGTACATCAACCATGTTCATCAACAATGTGCCAAAAGATATCATCTATGAAATGTATCCACCATATGCCAACATGTGCATCTACCAATATGCCAACATGTGCATCTACCAACATGCTAAACAATGTGCATCTATCAATATGCTAAACAAATACCATCCATGAGTGTACTATCATACATCATTACTTGCACCAAGAAAGTATATCAACCATGCGTCAATAAGCTAAGATTCCACAATGATGTACAAAATGACTATCAATATACATGTCTCAATGTGTAGCCCATCCACATGAAAAATGCATGCACCATGATATCCAACAATACCATATGCTTCCAATAATACATCATAAGATATATCAATGAAACTTCAAAAAGTA
>SNQJ01S0019387.1:7327-23494 GCA_010110895.2 Picea sitchensis
TTTTAGCGGATTTTTCTACTTTTAGCGGTTTTCTAAATTAATCCTGGATTAAGGGATTAGGGTTTTGGTAGCTACGAAATACCTAAAATATTTTTATATATTTTTATATATTTCGTATTTTTTGGTAAATACGAAATAAAAGAGTTGAAAGGTGCGACTTCAAGGAAGGCTAGTTTTCTTCCAGTAAAGGGTTTTCGACGTAAATCTCTGTGTACTATGTGTATGAGCCATTGATTAATTTACGTTTTTCTTAAGAATATATATGCATTTCTTTACTTCATAGTTTTAAAACTTACAGTAGTTAGGACCTTATGTGATTCAACAACTAACAGAGATAGGTGTTGCATGGTTGGAAAGATTTAATGGAGAAGTCTTGGAAGAAATGGTGAATAGGATTCGGCTAAAACTCTATAGAGACAACCGACAGGATGCACAGTAATTTGGGTTGCACCGGAATACATGTGTTATAGTATTTGTATCATATTAGGAAATAAAAATAAGGAAAAACATATAAAATTAGATATATAGTAAAGAAACAAGAGCGTTCAAACACAAAGGCATAAGAAGGTGCGCATAGAAAATCGTCATCACACCTTAGCATAGAAACATGTCGAACTAGGAGATGAGACAGTTGGGCAATGAAAATATCATTAAAAGTATTAAATCATGTAAATTACGATTACACAGTGGGCGTGACAGGTCATAAAAGCTTCGTATAATTCTTAAATGGGAAAAGCCACCAAAAATTTTGATAGATCAACAGTGTGAGGGATAAATCACCCGATGGATTTTGTAATCAAGATGAAATTATGGAACATTTTAGCAACCACAGTGATAGATGGGACAAGTTAGTTAAGGAAAAATGGGATAGGTACGGTCAACACAAAAGAAAAAAATATATGGTTATGTATAAATAATTCTTTCATACCAATGAGAGCTAAAAAGAATCAAAAAGATTGAACTAGAGAACAGACAAGAGCTACAACTTCCAGAGAACACACATGGTGTTAGTTCAGGAACCTGTCACCCAAGATGAATGGGGAAAGATCCACTAGCATTACCATCGGTTCCCCCAGGATGAATAGGGAAGGAGATATTCTTGGCAAGACTGTTAGCCTCAAGTTTGTGGATCATGAGATTACTGATGAAAAACCATTTCCAAAGTTGGCTAGGGAAAAATACTCAGGCATTGAGAGCGTATTGGATGCAGGAGCTCGTATCAATTCCAATGCAAATTTGTACGTAGAATTCAATAGAATGGGTAACATATTCGAGGGTTATGAACGCTTCATGACAGTAAATGAGAAGGAAGCGGATCAAGATCCCACTGAAATAGAATTTTCCCAGAAATTGGCTTTGTATACGGTACCCAAACTGAAATTGAAGGATTTACCAAGGGGCGTAGGAAAAGAGGAGGATGGTATCGTGCTTAAGAAACCTCGGTGGATTATTGACCGATAAGACAATTACAAGAAGAGGAGGTGTTGGGATCTAAAGATGTCTAAAAACAACATTAGTTTAACATTAATTCATCAACTCGAGGATTCGTCTTTTATCTCAAAGAATATCGGCAAAGTCTATGCAAATAGCTTGTAGAGGCTAAAATTGTGTAGTTGAAGCAAATCTGAGTTTATCAACAATCAAGTTCCTCAAACATTCATTAAAGATTCTAGGAATTGAAATCTAAAGCTGTGTAATGGAAAAGAACTTAATTAATCTATTGAATTCATTTTAAGAGCAATAATTGAATCTAAGTACAGACTTACATAATTGACTATTATTATGAATCAAATTTCTAGAAAGGAAAAGGAGAATTACTCTATCTATGGAAAGAAACAGAAATTGTAATCTAATTGAAAAGAGACAACAATCGTAATTCTATCGAAAGAAATAAAAACTATATTTTAACAGAAAGGAACAACAATTGTAAACTAAGTGAAAGCAACAACAATTGTAAACTAAGTAAAAGGAACAACAAGTGTGAACTTATGAGGAACTGCCACGCATAAAATCTCAGTATTAGGAATTGGAACAACAATCATCTAATGCTTCAGGAAACATCTATCTCTTGCAATTGACATGAAATCATCAACACACTTATGCATTCATTTAACTATTGTAAAAGAGAATCGAATCACAAAACATAAATTGAACTGATACAAGTACAGGTTGAACAGTCGCTCCTTCAGACTGGACCCTTGGTCCTTAGAAGCATTGCTATTTGAAATTCAGTATATAGAAATGGTAAAACTGCTCAAAGATTTTGTTAATTTCATAGCTGGTACAACATTTTACAAAAACTGCTAACGCATAGCAATTCTAAGTTATGAGTTCTTAGATGCAATTATTCTATATCTTTTCAAGATCTATTTACCCCTTATATATTACAATAATCTTGTAAATTAAGCTATCCTGAGGATTAAGAGATCCTCAGGATTGATTTACTATTATAAAGTTACAATATAAGAAACTCAATCATCTTCAAAACTACCTTGCGCCATACAATCCTCAACCTCCAATAGCTTACGCATCTTCAAGATTTCCTTTTCTATCTTGGGTTTGACAATATTTAACTAATCCTATAATAAAACCAGACAATTCCAATCATATTTTAGGATCTATGTAATCTAATTTCATCAATAACGCAAAAGTGTATATTATTCATTTTCTATTCTATTTGCTCCTAAATAACTGAAATGTCAATCAAGATGATATCATGAAATGTGAGAAAAATGAAGATATTTATACATTTTTCATAACCTAACATAAACCCCAGGTTTACCTTCTTTCATGTCCTCATGCAAGCTGAGATATTACATGTAAAGCAGTAATGATGTAAGGTGGAAAGGTTGGTTCATGAGGCCTTCTGAACCCATTGCTTCTTTTGAGTTCTCCAAAAGAAGCATCCTCCATTTTATTATTAATTTGATAATATCTTTGGTAACTCTCTGGAGGAAACCAGATGATAGGGGGATTATATATGCACCCAATCCAAGCAGGTCCTTCCTCTTGGAGAAATCAAGAATACCTTTCTATTCTAAAGGTGGATGCAAAGAAATTCCTATACCCAAAGGGTTCCCTACTCTTTACTTCACTGGAGGATGCATCCCATCTCAATTTAGAAGAAGCAAGGGATTCTTCCTTAAGCTCTCTAAAACGAGTGATACATGAATGTATAACCTGTAGATGGATAGGGGCTAAGGATTCTACGACCTCTCCTCTTTTTATAAAAGTTTTATGCCACATAATGGCTAGAAAGCACTTTGGAGGCTCTCCCCTAACCTAGAGATCTAGCCCAGTTTCCTTCTTTAAGAAGGTTTTATGAGATATACCCCATCTGACTTGGTTCTGAGTAAATGACAAAAATGCCTAAAATTGTATGTCACCTATGAATGGGCCACAATTATCTTTCCTTTCTTCTTCCAGAATAAAATTATGAAAGTACAACTCACATAAAAAGTATTGTACCTTTTCGTCCTGCTCTCCGAAACATGAAATAAACTCAGGCACAGTGGGCACAGTGGAAAATGAAATAGGTTTACCTGCTCTGATGGCCTTCACTCTCAATAATAGATACCATTCCAGCAAGAATAAAGTGTAATTGGTGGCAGGGGATCTGCAATTAATAGCATCAGAGTAGACATCACATATGTCTTTGATTTTATCCAAAGATTTTTCCAATTGGGTTTGCACCTTTTTTACCTTCCCTTGGGCTCCAGTGAGTGCAACATAGGTCTCACTCTCTGTAACTGTCATGTCCTTTAATTATTTAACAATCTTTTGATGTTCATCCCTAGTGACCATCTCATCTTGGTGTTGAGCCAATGCTCGTTGGGCCCGTGTAAGCTCTGATGTTAGTTTATCAATGGTGATAACATGTGCTTGAGATTGGGATGCTTGGTATTCTTCCATAGTGCCCATATCGTCCTTGGATTGAATTAATGCTTGCTGGGCATGTGTAAGCTCTTCTTCCAATCTGTCCACAAGAGCACTCTGTTTCTAGGATTGGAGTGCCTTGTGCTCTGCCATAGTTAGTAATTCGTTTATGTTTTGAACCAGGGTTTGTTGAGACTACATCAATTCTTCCTCCAATCTTCTGATGGTAGCATTCTGCTCAAGGAGTTGATCTATTTCCTCTAATACCGGGGTTTCTATCTGCATCTCAGCATCAATTGCTTCTGTAGCTGTCATATTTTCTTATTTTTCTAAAGGAATTACTTCCTCGTTCTAAGCTATTGTTTCTTCTACTACTATTTCTTCAGGGTCTATATGTATCCCTACAGAATTTGTACTGAATGCTTCTTTAGGAAGAGGATTTCTTCCTTGCACTCTCGCCCTTTTGTTTTTCTTTCTTCTGTGGGCCTTATATGCTTGTTCTAACTGTTTCCTCAATTCCTTAATAATCTCCTTGAGTTTAACCACCTTTTGCTTTAATACTTTAGCCTTCTTAGCCTTTTTCTTCAACAGTTTGTTTTCTTTTCTTAACTTTCTAATTTTCTTATCTGATTTTTGTTTATGAGAGGTCTCAAGGTCTTCTTCATTCAGGCGAGAAAATGGTTGATCCTCTATTCCTTCTAAATGATCTGCCTGTCCAAGAGGGATTCTTGTTTCAAAATGAAGTTCTTCCTGTGTTGTGAACTCTGGAAAAGACATTTCAATATTAGGAAAACATTCATCTCGTTTTGAAGAGGAGGCTTGTTCTGGGCATTTTTCTAGATTATTTGTGCCCTTATCAATTGAGGTTCCCAAGATTCCCAAAACCTGGGCTATTTCTACCTCATAGCTCTTCAAAAATTGTTCTGTTAGATGCTCTAATGTCGGTTGGGTGTCTTCTTGATCATTCCTTTGTGAGGTCTGTTCTGCTTGCCCAATTTCTTGAACATTCTCCCGTCGAGACTATTTTGTAGAATTCTAAAGTTCTTCGGGTTGTTCTGTTGTACCCTAAATTGCTTCAGTTGTTTCCTGAATTCACCTACTTCTTCTCCTTGTCTGAATGATGGTTTTAGGGGAAGTTGTTTCTCTCTTCCTCTTTTTAGTTAATGGTTGTGTTTGTGAGGTCTAGGCCTCTGTGATTTGGGTAGGGCCTACCTCATGTTTGGTTTGAGGAGATGGGATTTCTCTTTGGGTAGTAGTCTCCTCTACCTATCTATCTTCAATTTCCTATGGTGGGTTTTCATGGCATAATTCAGGCTGCTCCAGTTGTGGAGGTGTATTAGCCTCAATCAGGTTATCCCAGGTCAATTGAGTTTGACTCGGTGCTTTATTTGTTATCAGTTTAACTAATCTATGGTGACTCATAACAATAACAAGGTCCTTGGATTTTTGTGTTCTTAAGGCAACCTCATATAATATGGCATTCAGAAAGAAAGGTAGATTAAGTACTAACCGTTGTTTTAAGGATGCCAACAATTTGAGCTGGCGAGGTCGAATTACATCATATCGTCCATCACAGGTGATGTACTGCTAAATTATCCCCACCAGTTCCTTCCATGGTTATCTGAGGGTACTGGGATTAAGTCCTTTTCCTTTCTTATCCAATTATTCCCCAGGGTCTGTGAAAGTTTCCACAGTTTCCTTCAGTCTTGTGTTGTCCATTGAATGCCTATGTTAGGGAGGCATGTGACCTCTGCTAAGATTTCTGGGGTGACTGAGATTTATATGCCTCGCACCATAGAGATTTCTCCCTGCAAATTCTGAAAGAATTCAAGCATGACATTCATGTCATATCCTTGCAGATGATTGAAGTACTCCGTCCACCCCAGTCAGTGCAGGATGTCTCTTGCTTGCTATATAACCTGTAGTAAAATTGGCTCCTTGTGCACACCTCTTCCACCCATTTTGTGAGAAAATGTGGGCGACTATCGTTCCTGGTAGCAGACTTGGTTAGACCAGCTTAAAGGAAAAATTACCGAAAATAGAAAATATCAGAGACAACAAATGTCTACAAATGTGGATATTTATTACAATCATTACTATCTTAGTCAAGAAGCATGCCGAGCATCCACTCCCCTCATTAATATAAAGGTTGACCTTGACCATCAGTGTAGGGGAAAGTAATGAGCATAGGTATCGATGGTGAGAAGTAATGATTGTACTATAGACACCAATGGGGATCAATGATTTATTTTCAAACAACATATTTTAATGGTAATCATTAAACGTTAGTCCTCTTTTGTGGAATTGAAATATACCTATACTCAAAAGAATTATTTAAGGCTACATACACCGAATAAATTAAATCTGTTCATTTAAATAAGATCCCACATATCATAATGTTGTGTATTTTCCATTTTATTAAATACAACCAAAATGATAGCCTCATTATTGAGTGAAGGAAATCTAGAGACACGCAGAAAATTGGCGTTTAAGGTAAACTTCCATATTCCATACCACAGGGAGAGCCAATGTTGCCAGCAGGCGTCCATAGCCTCAACAGGGTTGTCTTTTAACCCTTAGATGAGCCTGTATCCATGATTATTTGAATCATCTTTTCCAAAAATATCATTATCCTGGTTTGGTAGCCAGATGGTGATAATCCCACTCACTAGATTGTAACTTAGGTGAACAAGTCGGCTCGTGATGAGACCCCTTGTCCTTTGATGAGAAAATGTCAAAGGCCATTGCCCTGGTGTGGTAGCCATAGTGGGAATGTCACTTAGGTTATTATCCTATTATCGTGGTAGGTTGGATCGTGATGAGACCCCCTATTCTTTCTAGAAAAAAAAATATTTTATTTTATTATTATTATTAATTTATTTTTTAGAATATATATTTTTTTAAATTTATTTAAATTTTTCCCTAAAAAAGACTATTATCTTGGTTTGGTAGCCAGATGGTGATAATGCCACTCACTAGAGTGTAACTTAAGTGAACAAGTCATCTCATGATGAGACCTCTTGTCTTTTGACAAAAGAAAATGTCAAAGGCCATTGCCCTGGTGTGGTAGCCATAGTGGGAATGTCACTTAGGTTAGTATCCAATGATTGTGGTAGGTTTTCTCGTGATGAGACCCCCTATTCTTTGTGGGAAAGGAAAGAAATTTTATTTATTTATTTATTTGAAGGGAGACTCATCTACTCCTTAAGAATAAGGGATGGCGTAAAGAAGTGTAAGGATGCCAAGTAAGAGTGTGCCTCAGACTCCTTATTAATTATAAGGGAGAGATATCATTTAAGTGTATTTTTATGTATAAAGGAAAAGAAACGAATTATGGTGGTTACAGGTTATGAACAAGGTTTAAGATATTTCGAAGAAAGTAATCCAAAAAAACAATTTGATAAGGTATGAGAGATAGTCCACAAAATAATGATAGATCATTATAAATAATGCCGGTGAAAATTATTTGGTGAAAGTTGTACCCCAAAGGAATGGTTTAGTGTTTTATAGGCAATGTAGAGAAGGAATGGAAATTGTTTCGTTCAAAGGAACAACAAGTGCGCAAAAGGAACAAGAATTGTTCCGTTCAAAAGAACAACAGGTGCGCAAAAAGGAACGACAATTGTTCTGTTCAAAGGAACAACAAGTGTGCAAAAGGAACAACAATTGTTCCGTTCAAAAGAACAACAGGGGTGCAAAAAGGAAGGACAATTGTTCCATTCAAAGGAACAACAAGCGCAAAAAAGGGAATGACAATTGTTCTGTTCAAAGGAACAACAAGCACGCAAAAGGAACAACAATTGTTAGGTTTTTAACCATCTGAATTCAAGGTTGATTAGTCATCAACTAAATTCATTTATGAGTTGGTTTATTTCAAAATTAAGTAATGGATGGTTTGTTAATGTTATTAATTTCTTTATAGTTGTGCAATTGTTGCTGTTGAATCATGACACATTCATTTCTCTGCGAAAGACAAGGTTTGGGTGATGGGATGAAGCAGGAGGTCAGAATAGAAAAGAGTTCTAATTGAGTTTGTTACAGTTATCCTCCCTAGTTTTGATTTTCTCGAATGACTATAAAAAATAATAAAAAAACTAAATAAAATCTACAGAAAAAAAAAAATTATATACAGTATGCATAGTTTCAACAAAATTCAACATTTATGGAGTTGGGGTGGCTGGATTACCTTCCTATCCAGCCACAATTCAAATGGTAGGATCCTTACTTACTTCCTAGTAGAAATATTCTTTTGAGGGCAGTTGATGATAGAGTCATAGTCAATGTCCATTGACTCGAAATGGAGATCCGGACCCGTCGATGGTGCTTAATGTGATTGTGCCATTATCATGGACTTCATTGATTTTGTATGGTCCTAGCCACCGTGTCTGTAATTTTCCCAGAAAATCCTCGAATCTGGAATCATAGAGGAGCACCCAATCACCTTTTTTAAATGATTTTTTCTTGATATGCTTGTCGTGCCAAGTCATTATTTGTTGCTGAATAATAGTCGTGCACTCTACAGAAGACAGATGTGCTTCATCCAATTCGTTGAGTTGTTGAAGGCATTGTTTATGTGATTTTGTAAGATCCAGTCCGATTTCATGGACCATCCTTAGAGTCTTGATTTCAAACTCGATTGGAAAGATGGGTTCTTTTCCATATACTAAATGATAAGGAGAGTAGCCAGTGGTGTTACGCCATGTTGTGCGGTAAGCCCATAAGGCATTTGGGAGCTCAGAATCCCAACTATGTCTATTTGTTGAGACAGTTATTGTCAGGATTGCCTCCAGGACTTTATTGGTGCTTTCCACTTGCCCATTTGCTTGTGGATGGTACGGAGAAGTAATTATGTGTTTGATATGATAATTATCCAGGGTGGTGGTGATTCTATGAGATGTAAATTGTGACCCCCCATCAGTAATTACTTCTCTTGGTAGTCCATAGCGTACGAATAATTTGAAAAGAAATTTGATGACTACTTCTTCTGTTTCATTTGGCAAGGCTTTTGCCTCTACCCATTTAGTCATGTAGTCTTTTGTGACTAGAATATAGGCCTTCTGATTTGACTTTTGATTGAAGCGGCCAACAAAGTCTAGTGCCCATCTCTCAAATGGTTTCACAACTACTTGTTCTTTCAAAAGCATTTCATCATCCTGACTTGATTTTCCCATCCGTTGACAACTATCGTAGGTCTGGACATATTTCTTCGCGTCTCTGAATATTGAGGGCCAATAATAGCCCATCTGTAAAATTTTGTGTCCAGTCCTGCGATCTGCAAAATGCCCACCACAAGGCTCATCATGTCTGGCCTTTAGTATGTCATAGATTTTGTCATCTCGTACGCATCTACGGATCTGGAGATCAGCTCTTGTATGGAAGAGATATCTGTTGATCCAGGTGAATCATGTGCTACGTTGGACGATTAGTTTTCTTTCCCTTGATGAAAGATGTGCCGGTAATATTCCCGCTGCCAGGTAATTTTACACATCAGCGTACCAAGGTGTCTTTGTAGTAACAACAAATAGATGCTCATATAGAAATCGATCTTCGACTATTAAGGAGTCGTCTATTTTGGGTATGCAAGGTAGGAATTCTGCGACAAGGTTTTCTCTCCCAGGTCGATATTTGATGGTGATATCAAATTCTTGCAATAGTAACAACCATCGAGCAACCTGTCCATTAGTAATTGGTTTATTAGCTAGATATCTAATAGCAGAATGATCAGTATACAGAATGACCAGATAGCCTGTTATATAATGACGAAATTTATTGATGGCATGTATAACAGCTAAAAACTCTTTCTCTGTTACTGTATAATTAAGTTCAGCTGGATTAATATTCCTACTAATAAAATAATTGGCATAGGGTTTCTTGCCCTCCTCCTATCCGAGGACAACGCCTATGGAAATATCTGATGCATCGGCGGAGATGTGAAAAGGTATTTTCCAATTTGGTCCCCTCAACATCGGTGTTGTCGAGATCAAATTCTTGAGTCCTGCAAATGCCACATCACACTTGTCAGACCACTGAAACTCTACATTACCAATCAAAGCATGTAAAGGTGCAATAGTTCTTGCAAAATTTTCCATAAATCTACGATAGTATTCTGAAGCGCCAAGGAAACTACGTACCTCAGTTTGTGTGTGTGGTGTAGGTAGATTAAGGATTACCTCTATTTTTGTTGGATCTACCCTAATTCCATCTGCAGAGATATAATTCCCTAGTACCACGCCTTCTGTCATCATCATGTGACACTTTTCGTGGCTTAAACATAACCTGGTCGCAATGCACCGCTCTAGTATTTTCTCCAGGTTATTCAGTGCTTGATCAAAGTCGTAGCCATAAGGAGTGAAATCATCCATATACACTTCAATTCCTTCGCTGATCATATTGCTAAATATGCTCAGAATGGCCCTTTGAAAAGTGGTTGGAGCATTACAAAGTCCAAAGGGTAATACTCTATATGCAAAAGTTCCCCAGGGGCATGCGAATGTAGTTTTATCTTGATCTTCTGGGGCAATCTGAATCTGATTGTACCCACTAAAACCATCTAGGAAAGAAAAGAATTTCTTTCCTGCCAAATTATCCAGGACCTAATCAATGAAAGGCGAAGGGAAGTGGTCTTTTTGAGTGGCTTTGTTAAGTTCCCTGTAGTCAACACAAATTCGCCATTTCCCATTTTTCTTTGGGACGATCACTAATGGGGAAACCCACCGACTATCTAATATGGGATATATAAAATTTATGTCCACCAACTTTTGTAATTCTTCTTTAACGATATCCCTAAGGTGAGGATTCAATATTCTCTATGGTTGTAAGATAGGCCGGGCATATTTTTCAACATAAATGTGGTGTGTGCAGAGTTGCGGATCAATACCTTTCATATCAGAATATTCCCATGCAAAAGCTTGTTGGTATTTGGAGAGGACTTGAATTAACTTTTGTTGTTGTTGTTCATCTAAATTAGCATTGATGTTTAGAGACCTCCCTAGTGCAATCTCGATGGGTTTGTTGTTATGAACGACTGTAGTTGGAATTTGTTGTTCCATTAAATCTTCTAGTAGGTCTCCCTGTGCTTCACAATCTAGACCAACTTGGAGCATCTGGAAGGTTGGGTTGCTCATGGTGGCTAGACTATTGATAAACACATTGATTACATCATCCTCTAGCTAGTTTTTAAGTTTGAGGGATTCTTCATGTGTAAGAGGGGCTCGTAAATCCCTCTTTGGGTATCGTGGTGGTGGAAATTGTGGATATACGAAAGTTGGACTTGGCTTAGCAGGAGGATATAAAATGAGATTCTTTGTGATACCCCCTCTAGTGATTGTCATATTACCTGCTCGACATCCTATGTACGCATTTGTTGTTGCAAGCCATGGCCTGCCCAGTATCAATGGATGCCCTTCAAGTCTAGTTCTTGGGTTGATGATGAGGAAGTTTGTCAAATATTCCCAACAGTCGACGGAGATGGCTACATCATGTAATGTGCCAATTGGTCGAACTGCCAATAAATCTTCCAACTGCAACATTATTGTGGCAGGTTTGAAGGAGTTAAAACCCAGGGTATTGTAGGTTTCCATAGTCAGGATGTTGATGGTTTCTGAACTGTCACTATGGGATTCCCCGGATCTGCATGTTTGACTGGTTCTTGTCTACCTAAAATTAGATCAAACAAGGCTCCTACCACATGGACTGTTGATGATGGATTTTTAATTTTTCTGACGGGCTTTCTCCCACATAGCTCCTTGATCATTTTTGCGTAGATTGGGATGTCTTGAAGAGCTTGCAGGAGTGGAATCTTGATATATAAATTCTTGAGTTCCCCTACAATGTCGAAGTTGGGATATACGGTCGGTTTTTTTATCATCAATCTTTCGGGGAACGGAGGGGAGGGCATTGCATCCTTATCAAGATCTTGTGATTCGACTGTGTTTCCCCCCTGCTCGATTTCTTTTTTTATTACCATAGTCGAAGGTGTTATTGCTAGTTTCTTTTCACTCTCCTGCTCTTGAAAAACGTTATTTTCTTCGGGAGAGATTATTCGTCCCGATCTCAACCATAGTTTGTTTCACCCTACCGAACTGGTCTCTCCTTCCCCATTCTCCATAATCTGGATGAGTTGAGTCAGTCTATTATTTGGATTTGGGTGAGGCTGGACTAGTAGTTGAGGGAGCAATTGTGATTGTGTATTTTGAGGCAATTGGAGTGGTGCTTGTAGCATAGGCTGAGTTTGAGGGGCCATCCCCATGGGTTGGTTGTTTATCCCCATGGGCGCCGCCAATTCTGATTCCAATTTGTGTTTTGGGTAGTCATGTTGGGCCACTGTGAAGGGTATATGTTGTTATTTGAGTTTTCCCAGGATGATGTGGAATATTGTGAGTTAGGCCAAGTGGAAATTGCAGTTGGTTGATTCTGCCAGGTAGGATTTGTAGCGGGCTAGTTTTTCCAAGTGGGATTTTCATGTGGGTATTGCTGGGGCTGCCAGTTTTGATTAGTAAACAGCTGACCCTGCCATGTGCTACCAGGAGCTTACTATTGATTATACTGTCTAGAGAAGAAAGAGGAAGGGTCCTATAGTGTATTTGGAGGCCAATTCTGCCATTGACATCGCTGAGCCATCAGATATAACGGCTTTGTTTTTTCTTCTGCTTCTCTAAAGACATCTTTTAGCCCAGGAAGCGATGGGCATTGTTCCGTGTCATGATATTTTTCACAGATAGAAAAAACCTGAACCACGTCTAAAGGGAAATCCCTTGGACCATGTTTTCTTCTACACATGTGAAAAAATATGGCCAACGTTTGTTCTTCTTCTGTTTTCTTCTGTTTGGCCTACAATACATCCAGTTGTGTAGTCAGAGTGCTCAAAATATATGTTTTGAATTTTTCTAAGAGATTACTAACTTCAGCTCGTGTAACACACCTGCTAGTAATATTGCTATTTCTAGTGAGGGGGATGCACATCCCTGATCTAGTCCATGAAATTCCTCTTGAGCACCTGATGCAAAATAGGATGATGTCATCATAAGTTTCTTGATAAATGTCACCCTTCCCCATCAAATTCAACGTTTCTACCCATTCATCCTTCATACCCTTAATCAGAGTTGCCTTAAGTACTTCACCTGGTAATGTGCCATAGGGTGATCTTTGTAAATTATATTGAAATCTCTCGACATATTCTTCTAATGATTCATTCTCTTTTGCAGTCATTTGAAAGATTTCATCTTTTAAGTCTCTAGTTCTACAATAATCCTGATATTTTGTCAAGAAGGCCTATTTTATCTCATCCCATGAGTTTATAGTTCCTCTCCCCAATCCCATAAACCAGCATAGAGCTGCTTCTTTCAAAGTGGAGGGGAACGATTTTAATTTTGGGGGTTTAGAGGTGTAATCATACCCTCTACATAGGACATCAAATTGAAAATATGCCAGAAATCTTCAGGGATTTCTTGATCCAGGTATTTTATTTGAATTGGTTGGTTATCTCATCCTCTAGGGGATTTGATTGCACTTCCTCTATCTGGGATTTTGGGTATGCCTTCTTCTTTCACAAGAGATTCAGGATCGGGTGGTGGGTCTATCTTAGTTATCCCACTGGTTTCTCCTTCTCCTTCCTCCAGATTACAAGAGTTTCCCTCTTCTAAAGGTTTGAGGGGTGGAAGATCTGTGCATATATGGAAAACAGAATCGAGTAAGATTCCCATATGGTGCTACAAGAGAAAAGGGGATCTTAGATTTGATACACAATTATTTGTTTGGACCTGTTCCTATTAAATCACTAGGTAAATATGTGTATTATGTTTCATTCATATTCTCAAGGAGCACATGGATTTATTTTCTTAGAAAGAAATATGAGGTATTTTATAAATTTAAAGAGTTTAAGGCTCTAATAGAAAATCAAATAGAGAAGAAACTAAAGGTATTGAGGATAGATAATGGTGGAGAATTCTGCGGAAATGAATTCGAAGAATTATGTAAGAAGTGTGGTATAGAAAGGTAGAAGACTACTCCATACACACCTCAGCATAATGGACTTGCATAAAGGATGAACATGACACTGATGGAAAAATAAAGGAGCATGCCTAGTGGTGTCGAGTTAGGACAAGAATTCTGGGCAGAGCTAGTGGGTTTAACATGTTACCTGGTCAATCGATGACCCTCATCAGCGTTGGATGATAAAACTCCACATGAGGTATGGATTGGAAAGAAACCCTCTCTTGAACATATTAGAGTGTTTAGTTGTGATTCTTATGTACATTTTCCAAAGGAAAATAGGAGTAAGCTAGATAAAAAAGTTGAAAAGTGTTTCTTTATTGGTTATAAAGATGGTGTGAAAGTTTACAAGCTTTGGAACCCAGAAACTAAGAAGATTGTTTACAGTCAGGATGTTGTGTTTAGAGAGGTAAAATATGTTTCCAAACAAGAATTCCTACCAAGGCAAGAAGAACCTGAGAAAATAGAGTTTGAGTTGGATGATGCAAAATCTAAATCCTCTGAAGAAGATGAAGCAGAAGAATAAGAACCTCATACCCCAGTATTGAGGAGATCAATGAGAGAAAGAAGAAAACCAGAAAGGTATAGTCCACCTAATTTTCATTCTAATTTTTCTTTATCTATTACTAATGATGATCCTAGAACTATTAGGGAAGCAGTGAATTCAGAGGATAGTAAACTCTAGAAGAAGGCCATGGTTGAAGAAATGGATGCCTTGGATAAGAATGAGGCATGGGATATAGTTGATTTTCCAACTGGAAGAAAATATGTTGGTAGCAAATGGTTTTTTAAGAAGAAGTTTAATGCAGAAGGAAAAGTGGAGAAATACAAAGCTCAGTTATTAACAAAAGGTTATTCCCAGGTAGAGGGAATTGACTTTGGTGAGGTTTTTTCTCTTGTTTCTAAGTTAACTTCTATTAGATTTCTTTTATCTATTGTTGTTTCTTTTTATCTTGAAGTGGAATAGATGGATGTGAAGACAACATTCCTACATGGGGATGTGGAATAAGAAATCTACATGAAGAAGCTAGAAGGATTTGTAGTGAAGGGAAAGAAAGAGATGGTTTGTAAGCTAAATAAGTTACTATATGGTCTGAAGCAATCACCTAGGATGTGGTACCAAAAGTTTGAGACATACATCCTTGGATTGGGATTTGTGAGAAGCAGGGTTGATCATTGTGTATATTCCAAGCAGGTTGATAATCACTTCATTTATGTAGTGTTGTATGTTGATGACATGTTGCTGGTAGGAAATAACATGGATGTTATCAAGGAGGTGAAATCACATCTAACCTCCAAATTCGACATGAAGGATATCGGTGCTGCTAAGTTCATTCTCGGAATGGAGATTAAAAGAGATTGTGAAAACAAGAAACTCTAGTTGAATTAGAGAAAATATGTTGAGATGATATTGCAGAGGTTTAATATGCATGGAAGTAAACCGATCAAGGTTCATATTCCTATAGGTGTAAATTTATTTGCATATCAGTGTCCCAAGACACAGGAAGAAGAAGAGGACATGTCCCATGTTATGTATGCCAAGACAGTTGGCATTTTGATGTATTCAATGGTTTGTACTAGACCAAACATTGCACATGCAGTGGGAACTTTGAGCAGGTATATGTCAAAACCAAGGAAGGAGCATTGGACAACAATAAAGAGGGTCTTCAGGTATCTTCGCGGCAGTACCAGTTATGGATTGTGCTACCAAGGAAGACCAGGATTGGACATAGTGGTGGACATACATGGATTTGATGATGCAAACTGGGCTAGATATATAGATCACAAAATTTCTACAAGTGAGTATGTGTTTAACCTATTTGGAGGAGAAATCAGTTGGATGAGAAAAAGACAAGTTGTAGTGGCACTCTCAACTACAGAAGATGAATACATGGAAGCCACTCATGCAAGAAAGGAAGAAGAATGGTTAGAAAGATTGCGTTCAGGTATTGGGTTGGTACAACAAGTAGTGAGATTAGATTGTGACAGTCATAGTGCAATCTTCCTGGAAAAGAACCCAACTTATCATTCGAAGACAAAGCATATTGATGTTTAGTATCACTTTGTGAGAGACATGGTTGAAGAAAAGAAGGTGTTGCTGGAAAAGGTTGACGCTTTGAAGAATGTTGCAGATTCATTGACAAAGTCTTTGAGCATAGAAAATTTCTCCTAGTGTAGAGTAACAATGGGAATTGTTTCCCTGGATTGTTCACTATATAATCCTGTGGACCCCTGGATGCAAAGAAAACAACAAGTCGGATAATGTTGGGTAAGTTTTATATTCTTTGCATGTGTCTGTGT
>SNQJ01S0019387.1:23603-39178 GCA_010110895.2 Picea sitchensis
ACCCTGAAATTTTGTTTTGGGTGGTTTTTTCGATTTTAACGGATTTTTCTGTTTTTAGCAGTTTTCTAAATTAATCTTGGATTAAGCGATTAGGGTTTTGGTAGCTACGAAATGCCTAAAAGATTTCTATATATTGTATGGTGAATGGTGAAATTAATACAATTAAGAGTTGAAAGGTGTGACACCAAGGAAGGTTGGTTTTCTTCCGATGAAAGGTTTTCGGCATAAATCTCTATGTACTATGTGTATGAGCCATTGATTAATTTATGTTTTTCTTAAGAATATATATGCATTTCTTTACTTCATAGTTTTAAAACTTACAATAGTTAGGACCTTATGTGATTCAACAACTAACAGAGATAGGTTTTGCATGGTTGGAAACATTTAATGGAGAAGTCTTGGAAGAAATGGTGAATAGGATTCGACTGAAACTCTATAGAGATGGCCGACAAGATGCACAGTAATTTGGGTTGCACTGGAATACATGTATTATAGTATTTGTATCATAGTAGGAAATAAAAATAAGGAAAAACAAATAAAGTTAGATATATGGTAAAGAAAAAAGAGTGTTCAAATACTAAGGCATAAGAAGGTGCGCATAACAAATCGTCATCAGACATCAGCATAGAAACACATTGAACTAGGAGATGAGACAGTTGGGCAATGAAAATATTGTTAAAAGAATTAAATCATGGAAATTACGTTTACACAGTGGGCGTGACAGGTCATAAAAGCATCGTATAATTCTTAAATGGGAAAAGCCACCAAAATTTTCGATAGATCAATAGTGCGAGGGATAAATCACCCGATGGATTTTGTAATCAAGATGAAATGATGGGACATTTTAGCAACTGCGGTGATAGATGGGACAAGTTAGTTAAGGAAGAATGGGATAGGTACGGTCAACACAAAAGAAAAAAATATATCGTTATGTATAAATAATTCTTTCATACCAATGAGAGCTAATAAGAATGAACAAGATTGAACTAGAGAACAGAGAAGAGCTACAACTTCCAGAGAACACACATAGTGTTAGTTTAGGAACCTGTCACCCAAGATGAATGGGGAAAGATCCACTAGCATTACCATCGGTTCCCCCAGGATGATTAGGGAAGGAGATATTCTTGGAAAGACTGTTAGCCTCAAGTTTGTGGATCATGACATTACCGATGAAAAACCATTTCTAGAGTTGGCTGGGGAAAAATACTCAGGCGTTGAGAGCGTATTGGATGCAGGAGCTCGTATCAATTCCAACGCAAATTTGTACATAGAATTCAATAGAATCGGTAACATATTCGAGGGTTATGAACGCTTCATGACAGTAAATGAGAAGGAATCGGATCAGGATTCCACTGAAAGAGAATTTTCCTAGAAATTGGCTTTGTGTACGGTACCCAAACTGAAATTGAAGGATTTACCAAGGGGCGTACGAAAAGAGGAGGATGGTATCGCACTTAAGAAACCTCAGTGGATTACCGATAAATAAGACAATTACAAGAAGAGGAGGTGTTGGGCTCTAAAGATGTCTAAAAGCAGCCTTAGTTTAACATTAATTTATCAACCCGAGGATTTGTCTTTTATCTCAAAGAATATCGGCAAAGTCTATGCAGATAGCTTGTAGAGGCTAAAATTGTGTAGTTGAAGCAAATTTGAGTTTATCAACAATCAAGTTCCTCAAACATTCATTAAAGATTATAGGAATTGAAATCTAAAGCTGTGCAATGGAAAAGAAATTAATTAATCTATTGAATTCATTTTAAGAGCAATAATTGAATCTAAGAACAGACTTGCAGAATTGACTATTATTATGAATCAAATTGCTAGAAAGGAAAAGGCAAATTAATCTATCTATGGAAAGAAACATAAACTATAATCTAATTTAAAAGAGATAGCAATTGTAATTCTATCGAAAGAAATAACAACTATATTTTAATAGAAAGGAACAACAATTGTAAACTAAGTGAAAGGAACAACAATTGTAAACTAAGTAAAAGGAACAACAAGTGTGAACTTATGAGGAACTGAGAGACATCAAATCTCAGTAATAGGAATTGGAACAACAATCATCTAATGCTTCAGGAAACATCTATCTCTTGCAATTGACATGAAATCATCAACACACTTATGCATTCATTTAACTATTGTAAAAGAGAATCAAATCACAAAACAGAAATTGAACTGATACAAGTATAGGTCGAATAGTAGCTCCGTCAGATTGAGCCCTTGGTCCTTAGAAGCACTGCTATTTTAAATTCAGTATATAAAAATGGTAAAACCGCTCAAATCTTTTATTAATTTCATAGCTAGTACAACATTTTACAAAAACTGCTAACGCATAACAATTCTAAGTTCTGAGTTCTTGGATGCAACTCTTCTATATCTTTTCAAGATCTATTTACCCTTTATATATTACAATAATCTGGTAAATTAAGTTATCCTGGGGATCGAGAGATCCTCGGGATTTCTTTACTATTATAAAGTTACAATATAAGAAACTCAATCATCTTCAAAACTACCTTGTGCCATACAGTCCTCAACCTCCAATAGCTTGTGCAGCTTCAAGATTTCCTTTGCTATCTTGGGTTTGACAATATTTAACTAATCATGTAATAAAACCAGACAATTCCAATCATACTTTAGGATCTATGTAATCTAGCTTCATCAATAACTGCAAAAGAGTATATTATTCATTTTCTATTCTATTTGCTCCTAAATAACCGAAAAGTCAATCAAGATGATATCATGAAATGTGGGAAAAAGGAAGATATTTATACCCTTTTCATAACCTAACAGGAGGTTTAACAAAATTATTTCTCCCAGTAGAAGCAATGTTTTTTCCATGGGAAACATGACCCCTGTTACTTACATCCAGACCTAGCCTGTTATTAGGTGGGAAGGGGAATTCAAGAGGGATACGGTATAAAATCTAAGGATTATTGAAAAGAAGAATAAGGAATAGGAGGATACATCCATGAAATCATTCTAGGAAAAGGATGAATCCAAGAGCATGGTGAAGAAGACCCAAGCAGAAGTCCAAATTTGTATAAAGAAATTCTAGAAGTTCCCCTAGTAGTCGCAGTGACTAGGGAGGAACAAGTGAATATGATTGGTGAAGTCATTAAGGGATTCTGATCATAGATATAATATTTAAATCTAAGGATCATTACAGGATTGCCACCAGAGGTCTGCAAAGACAGAATGAGAACGATAACCACAATAGTTGTTAAATCAAGAAGATTGAGGGTGAATACATGAAACTTTGCGAGGAGAACGCACATGTGTGGAAATAGTTTATAGAATACCTTGATATGAAGGTCGTAGAGGTCAATATAAGAGAGGTGAAAGAACATGAACAATAGGAAACAGAAAGGGTAGATACACTACCACAGGTAGCGTGCATGTAAACCATTCTGGCTCAATGGCAAGCACATGTAGAAGTGGAGAAAATGAGGGATCAAAAAAATATCCTACAACAGAGACTGGGACCACTGCAAGAAGAGGCAATGTAGGTTATTGAATATTTGGATACATTGCAGGGTAGGATCAAGCAAGTATCTATGGAAGTAGAGAACAAACTTACAAACATGATTGTGCAAGGAGAAAAGAAGATAACAACAACAAAGGACGCAATTATCAAAGAGGTAGAGGGGGGAAATGAGGCCTCTCAAAACTTTATTTTGGCATGGAAGAGTAGGAAACAAGATTGAGTGGCTTGGGATGAACCATAGGTGAGTGTTGAGGGCATGTTGGACAGACAGTCTTGAAAGCATATTTTGTGATTTTGATAAAGTTTCGGAAAATGTGCGGAGGAAGAAGGAAAGCTAGAGACTGTGCATTTGAGGAACATCTAGCAAGAAAGTGCACGGAAGGAGGAAATCACACAAAAGTAATAAAATGTGAAACTCAAAGAATAAAGTTAGAAGAATAAAGCAAGGAAATAAAGCATAATAGGAGAATGACAACCCGACATTATATAAATAGAAGAACAACATAAAAGTAGCATAAAGGCTGAAAAGACAAAGAAAAGAGTCGAACAACGTTAACTGAGTTGTCCATGCATTGTAATGGGTTACTTTTGGGATGAATAGATTAAGGTTTTTATCTCTATCTTTTTATATAAATATGTAACGAGTTGGGAGATTAGGGGTTCACTCAGTTGGTTCAACTAGGTATTTTTCTAATGAAGTTTGTGTGTGATAAATTAGGTTATGTTACAGTCTGATTGATACTAAGTCCATAGTTATTGAATGTAACAGTTGAAGGTTGAGAGGGATGAATAAAGGAATGATAAATATATGTTACTAAATCATTTGTTGTCTATGTTTTTGTGTTTGATTATGAATACTATTTGCATGCATCGTAGAATGGATTCATGTGATATTTAAGATTGGTGCAATGATTCATGATTGTGACAGTAACAAAAATATACAATAAACTAGAATATGATAAGTATAGGAATATGAATCATGGATAAGTTAATAAAAGGATAGAACCAAATTATGCACATAACATACTAAGGAAGAATGAATCAAATGTTTGCCTCCCATTCCCTTACCACTGCAGAAGCCTAGTTCTTGTAGTCCCCATAGATACCTCAGGTAAGACTTCATCTTCGTAAGTAGGTGATGTTGAAAGGGCCAATGTCTGGTTTTTTTTTTTTTTATTAGATAAATCGACACTTGGGTCTTACAACTTGCACACAAAATAGTGCCAACACACTTCCTACCATAAATTTCTTCGAATAGGATAATATTTAAAGATGCTTGATACCCATTGTTATAAGAAAATTCTACCAAATGTAGGTATTCTTCCCACTTAGATGTCTTATTCATCACATACATCCTCAGTATGTCTTCAATCACGTTGTTTACCCTCTCGGTCTGACCATCTAACTCAGGGTGATATGTTGTGTTGAAATTCAAATTTGTTCCAAATCCCTGGAATATCCGTTTCCAAAGTTGAAGGTGAACTTGGAATATCTATCAAACACAATTGTCTTAGGAACACCATTCATCTTGGAAAAATCCTGCATGTATATCTCAGCAATGTCAACCACCTTGTGCACAGACTTCACTCGAATAAAATGGGCATCTTTAGTAAGCTTGTCCACCACCACGATAATATAATCATGTTGCTTAAAAGTGTTAGGAAACTTAGTTATGAATTCCATGGTCACAACTACCACTTCCACTCATGAATGGGTAAGGGTTGTAGAAAACTAGTTGTATGTTTGTGCTCAACCTTGACCTTCTAACATTGAAGACATATTGCAATGAAATCTGCAACTTCCTTTTTCATACTTGGACAAAAGTGTTGCTTCTTGACCTTGACAATGGTATTATGATAACTTAGATGTCCCGCATAAGGAACCTTATGAATTTGTGACAAAATCAGGCTCTTACTTATTATCAATCGACACATAGACTGTGTGTCTATACATGAGGATCCCATCCTCTCTCAACTCATAACCTTCAAATTTTTGTTTTGACATACCCTAATGTAAAGTCACTCTTATATCCATATAGTGCATATATTATTTGGAAACTTCCAAAATTCTATCTCTCAAATCCAATTTATACATGTTAATGGTTGTAGTATGCATCTCATGCATCCTCCTGTTGAGTGCATCATCCATCTTGTTTTCTTTTCCTCTAATGTGATTTATGTAGAAATCATACTCACTGAGAAAATCTAACCATCTGTTGTGTCTCTCATTCAAAATTGTTTGTCCAAACAAATATTTCATACCATAATGGTATGTTGTCAACTCAAATATTTTACCCATGAGATAATGTCACCACATCTTCAAAGCATGCACTATGGCTTCCAATTTCAAGTCATGTTTATCATAGAGCCTTTCATGCTCTTTCAACTTCCTTGACTCATAACACACCACATGTCCATTCTGACTCAGGACTCCATCGAGTCCCTCCTTGCATGCATCCGTGTACACAATGAAGTCTGCATCAAGATAAAAAATTCTCAAAATTGGTGCACTTGTTAACAAGATTTTCAGAGTCCATTTAGAGGCCATTCAATTAACTCACCTTTGTTCTGAAAAGATGTGATTGGATGCACACTTTGTGAGAGTACACATAGATTGTATTCATCTCCCGTAAAGGATCTCACCCCTGCGACATTTCTTGTCATTGGCCACTCCTGAATGGATTTTATCTTCATTGAGTCCATAGTTATAACTTCCTCTAAAATAATATGACCCAAGTAATGAATCTGTCACTTATAGAATGAGCACTTACTGAGATTTGCATAAATTTAATGCTTCCTCAACACCTGTAACACCATCCCTAAGTGTTGCTGATGCTCTTCCTCATACTTTGAGTAAATAATAATTTCATCCAAAAATACAATGAAAAACATATCCAAGTAATCTCATGAAACTCCATTCATTAAACACATGAAGACAACTGGTACATTTTTCAACCCAAATGGCACCACTGTAAACTTGTAATGACCATACGTTGTTCTAAAGGAAATATTATTGATTTCTTCTTCTTTAATTATCACCTTATGATAACCATATATGAGATCTATCTTTGAAAATATCTATGTTCCTCTTAGTTGATCAAATAGATCATCTATCCTTGGCAATGGATACATGTTTTTCATTGTTACTTGTTTAGTTGTCTAAAATTGATACAAAGTCTCAATGTACCATCCTTCTTCTTCATGAACAAAATTGGTGCACACGAAGGAGACACACTTGGGAATATATAGCCCTTCTTCAGAAGCTCTTCAATTTTCATATACAACTCCTTAAGCTCTAGCGTACTCATCCTATAAGGAGTCTTGGATATAGGTGTTTCTCCTGGTATCAAATTTATAGAAAATTCAATATCTCTTTTCGTAGGCAATCTCTGTATCTCTTTAAATGCATCCTCAAAATATTTCAGTATTGTGCAATATTGCATACTTGGAAATTTATCCTTATGTGCCTCTTCCATGTGCGCTACAAAACCCTGACACCCCTTCATTTATATTTTCTTCAAATGCAACATTGAAACTTCCATGATAGTCACAACTCTTGGAATTCCTTGAAATATTCTCAAATTCCCTTGCTCATCCTGGAAAATAAATGCCTTATTATAACAATATAATATAGCATGGTCCTCATCCAACCAATCCATGCCAATGAGGTAATCATACAAACCCAAAGGTATGATATTGAAATTGGCCTTTGTGCACGGTCCCTTCATCTCCATTGGACATGCCTTAACCATCTCATTGATTTTCCTTTTTTCTCCTATATTTAACTGTATCAACCAAGGTTTTCAAAGCTTTCTTCTCGACAAATGGAATGTTTCCACCATATTAAGATTTATATAGCTATGAATAGATTCTGAGTCTATTAAAATAACATTGGGTTGGTCATTAATATTACCTTCCACCTCGATCATGTGTGACTGGAACTCGACCTAATTGTTGTCCATCATGACATAAATCCTTGGCACATTTCCTCCCATGTTTTCAAATTTCACAACTTGTTGTACACTATGCACAGTCCTGGATTTATCACCTATTTGAGGGAAATGTATGTGCATATGATTTCTACCACAACCCCAACACTACATAGTTTGCTACCATGAATTTTTTCCTATTGTCTCCAAAATTCTAGATCTTGGAAAGTTGATTGTCCTTGCGTAGTATTTCTAAAAAATGGCAGTTTAACTCTCTTCTTATTTTGTTCCACCTTACTTTTCCTCTTATCTTCCCAATCCTTTTGGAAATTCGGTCTTCCCCTTTGTTGTTGATATAGACACTTAGTGCACCCTATGGTTTATTCCAACATCCTAGGGTCATCATACTGTATTTTGTCATTGATAAAAGATGGAAACCCACTCGGCTACCTTTGAATCTTCACATGCTCATCCTTGATGAAAGGTACATATTTCAACAACTCTAAAAATATTCTTTCATACTCATCAATCGTCATGCTCCCAAGCTTGATTTCGAAGAAATCCTTCATCTTCCTATCATAGTACCACTTGGTTAAGTATTTATTTTGGAAATACCTATTGAAATCTCTTTGAGTCACCTTCTTATCGTCAATGTGTTGCACTTGCACATATTTATCCCACTACATTGATGCCTTTATTTTTAACTGATAGATAGAAATTCTCCATTATGCTTGTACAAAACAGTTATGCAGCTGGAAATATTTCCTCATACCCAACAACTAGGTTTCTACATATTCATCCTTCTTGTACTCACCATCAAAGGTAGGAGGTTTGATTTTATTCATTTCCCCCTGTGGCTCATCCACCCCAGTCTTTCTCTTATTATTTTTGACAGGAGATGGAATTGATCTAGTGCACTCTTTCCTGAAAGAATTCTTACCAACACTTCTTTATTTTCTTCTTTTCTCATCATGATACCTACGACTTCTTGATCTACTCGACTCTATCTCCTTATCCATTTATTTTCTATTATATCCAGGCTTTGCATCAATTGACATTGAAGTCATCTTGTTGTTCCTTGACTCTCATAATCCTTTCATTATCTTCCTTTTAGCTATCAACATATTTATGTAGTACTTTTACAATTTATACCAAGTTCATCTGCTCCTCCTTGGATTTTGTACCATCAACACCCAAACCGACATATAGATCCCCAAATTAATCATCATGATTGTAAGTCCCCTGTGCACCTTCCATTCTTCTAACCTTATGCACCAAATCTATCCTGCTCTAATCCCTTATAATTATTCAAAATGTGAAGACAACAAGATTTGTTAGGTGATTTCATGCAACAACTACATGAAACTTTGCACCATCTTATCAAAATCCTTTCTTTATATTTCTTGGATGATTCGAAAATCCAAAATTCTAGTGTGCATACTCATGCGTCATTGTCTTTGCATGCATCACCAATTATACCATGCACTAATTATTTTCTACACAAATAAAACTCTACACTGCACGGCACCAATTCTTAGCACACCCATCAATTCATGTTAGTTTATGGCCCATACAATTCTAGTGTTGAACCAATTTCTTTGATACCATAATGTAACATCCCTGACCATAGAGGTTGGGGCATACTACTCCATAAAACACTCTAAAAAATATGATACCACTTTGTAACGTACCCAGTCACCCCAAATTGGGCCACATCACACAACCTCAACTTTTATAGCTCCAAGTCAAACAAATTGTAACAACCCTAGTATAATTATGAGAAATATTACACTAAAGCTTCATTGCATCGATTATACTCTAAACACAAGATCCCACAGTATCATTTGAAGTAATTCACTCAGACTAAACTTGAGTCATGCCATGTAACTTCTAATAGTGGAAATAACATTCCCTTTTTAATACAAACTTAATCAGCGGAAATAACTCAAAATTGTGTGCACCAATTACATGCATCAACATATTGTTCACACAACACAACCATATGCACAACCATCTAGGCATCATGTGCCAACTCAGTTTTCACTGTGCACAAAATCCAACTCTATGTTCGCACATACAAATTCCATCATCTTAGTGTACACAGGCTACCATCCTGCGCACTTGGCCACTCCATATTCTTCTTGATAGCTCATAACCAAAATCACCAAGTTAACATAGCAGGAAAAACTAACCATATTGATTATATCCAAACATAACTACAAATATAGACTATATGTTTCATACTTATAGGTGTGATCATCATTAAAAAAAATAACATTGAATACGTATATGCAACAACATACAAGAATTAACCCATATTAGACTTAGATAAAAAATCACACAATAAACAAGACAAGTACATTAATAACACTTATCTTTTATGAAATTCACCAACTACAGTCTTGACTCAGATGTTCCTCCTAGCCATGGACGTTATTTCTCATAACATTTCAGCAACAAGTCATCCCCAAGTTGGGGCTCAACTCCACCAGGGAAAAATTCTTATAGTAACACCCTAATATCTAAAACTCAATAGAATTTATTAGTCCTAGGTGCCCATTGCTGCAACTATCCCACAGTCCCTCATTCCCCACGTACCTATCACACCCAAGGAAGTGTACCCCTTCTCTGTTCAACAGTCCTTTGGCTACCCCACTTCTCCACTTCCCTTCCCAAGGTTGCCAACAATAGGTCGAAAAAGTACTTTAAGAAAACTTAGATTTTATGAAAGTCACCAACTATGGCCTTGACTCAGGCATTCCTCCCAACCATAGATGGTGTTTCTCATAATATTTCAATAGCATGAAAACCTTGAGTTGGGGATCAAATCCACCAAAAATGCTTCCACTGACACACTAAGGTCTAAAAGTCAATAGAATTTATCAATACTAGGTGCCCGCTACTACAACTAGCCCACAATCCCCCATTCCCCACACACCTTTAACACCCAAGGAAGTGTGTGCCTTCTCTTCTCAATAGTCATTTGGCTTCCCTATTACACATTAAAATTTCACACTTGAGTTTTGCACACTAAGTTTTGCAAGTGTCGCAAAGTGACGTATGCACCTTGTTAAGTGTTGCATGCACTGTTGCGGGTGTCATATGCACCTTACCTAGTCTCGCATTTGATGTTTTGAGTGTCACAACCTCTTGAAACCATGAAATATAGTTGTTACAATCCCTAATTCATGTTGGAAGAAGAATCCCTCTCATTTGACAGCAGAAACACACCTTTTTCTTAGAAAAATAAACCAATTTTGGGAATTTTAGAAGGATGGTGCTCCCCTACCAATACTGGGTGGGTTGTCAACACTCCTTTGGCTATGTTAAGGGGGTGCCATGGCACTATGTCTCTCACTCTAGGGGGTGCCAGTCTTGTTAGAGGGAATCATGGGATCCTACACCTCTTTCTGAGGTCCAAATATCTTGGGATGAGGTTGGTTGTGTTCGACCCCTATGCTATGGATCTATATTAGGATCTAAATCATAACCTTAAGGAGACATATCATAAACCATTTTCCTCAGTTTCTTATGGTGGTTGTTCCTCTCAAGACTATATATTGAAGGTATTTCCAAGGTGAAGGGTGGAAGATTAGAGGTATCAAACATTTGATTTTGGGAGAAGCATCAACATTTTTATGTCAAGATTCATACAAGGGATGGATGAGGAGAGCTTGGAGAAGTGTTGCATCATCAAGTATGCTTTGTAAGTGCCTCTTTTTGGCTTTCCAATTAATATAAACTTAGCATATTCCCTTCAAGTTCATGTGTTTTGTATTTTCTTGTTTATTGTCATTGCAGTCTTCATAGATAGATCTTATTTATATAATCATATAGAGTAGGAAGAAGAGTTCCTTTTCTATTATTTGTAGGGATTCAGTTGCATTGAGGAGCTTGGAAATCAAGCCCAAGGATTGGAGCAACGAGGACAAACTTCGCAACAAGGTACACCACATTCTTATTCTCTCTTACTTGATTGATTGAGTTAGATATATAGCGAAAGTAGTAACCATTTGTTCTCTTCTATATTTGGACCAAAGATAGGAGTCTTGTTCCAAAGGGGATCTTAGCCTATCCATAGGGTAAGATTTCTCACAACAAAAAAATGGTGACTCCATTGGGGAGGAATTTTGATTAGTCTTTCCCATGGTTTGTCTTAAGCCCCTTTCTTGTCATTGGATCTTGATTGATGTTCCATTCTTATATATTTCCCTTCCCCTCTTCTTTATTGAAGAGATTAAAAAGTCATTGATTAGATTTTTCTTAGTTTTTAGTCGTTTTATGCCTTTTTTTAGCATTTCCAGAACTGGCCCTCCCCTGTAGTTGTCACTAGGGTGTCGTTCTCCTTACTGGTACTCCTCTGTAGTTGAAAAAAAGCTTATATTATCCTGACTAAATATCCCCTAGAGGCATGTAGGGAGCACCATAGCACTATTTTTCTTAAGGACAAGAGTGTCATTCTCTCTTTTTAAAGAAAACTTAGGGTTTTTTCCTTGATCTACTAGGTCTGCTGAAGTGGATTTTTAACTCAGAAGTATTCTAATTGTTTCTTGACTTTGTTTGATTGAGGATTTGATACTTATCACTCATTTTTAATCTTTGTTGAGATTTCAAACCTATTCTAAGTTGCAAGATTGGTTCACCTTGATTTTCACTAGTTCGGTCTTTGCCTCATAATGTTTTCAATATTCTAATTTCTTGGAAGAAGTTTGTAAAGGTTTCATTGGTCTTGAGCTTCTTTTCAATCTTCCTTGGAACATATCCCTCTTTCCAATTATCGAGAATCTCTTTTTTACCACAACCTAGTCTTGAATACTTGTTTCTTGTTTCTCATTTTTAAGGATTGTTGAGTGATTATCTCTTTCTCTTTTTGTTGTTTGGGTTTTGGTTGGAGGAATTCTGACATTGTGCTTTCTTGTACACTTTTTGAGTTCTTTATTGAGCGAGTTATTTCACACTTAGTTTCTCTCAGTTCTTGTCAGTTTTGAGTGCATGTCTTGTTCAATATTTTTACTTCATATTCCTTTGTATCTCCATTGGATTCTTGCATTGTAAGTAAGGACGTAGAAATAACTTGCATTTGATTTAGGTTTATTACATTTATAATCAAATGAGAAGAAATGATTGCATTCAAAGTTTTGGGTGGTACATGTTGGTATTTTGCATTAGGTAAACTGCAATGGGTTTATGCATTTGGGAATGGAAAAAGACTCTTCTCTTTTCCATAGATAGACTTCATTGAACATAAATCTTTGCATCTAAATCTGTTGCAGTCTTTTGGAGTCGAAGTCATGAATATATTCAGTTTCACTTCCATACCCTTGAGTAAACAACAACCTAAAAATAAATGCGCTAATTAAAATCTATTTAGAAATTTGTCTTTCTAGGGCTCTGCAAACCTACATTAGCTTAAGTGTAGGGCTTTGGAATAGGTGTTGAGAAAAAAATTTCAAAGCCATAAAAAATCATAGAATCTTGTGATAGGGAGAGAAAATTCAATTTTTGTATAAGCATAGACGGGACCCCCCTCTCACACAGGGGTTAAAAATGAGGTCATGTGCAGGAGAACAACAAATATTACCCCTTAGAAGATTAACCAAATGTAGTTGAAAAATCATATACTTGGGGTTCTTCTTGAAGTGTCACTAGTTTCATTAGGTCTCGGTGCTTCGTGAATCTCGAATTTGTTTGAGGTCCTCTAGAATTTATTGAACCTCTTGTCTTCGATCCTATAGAATAATTTAAGAATTGATATCCTTCCCATATGTTCGATCCTGAATGTCAAATTTACCCACTTGGAGGTTGAATGTGAGTTATTAACGTTAATGACCTTTATATTTAGGGTTCATAAACAAGGTGACGACGAAGGAGAGTCTTTGTTGTACCTGGCTCAAAAGTTGTTCAAACTCACTCGAGATCCTTGGAGGGTAACCCACAGATAGACCTTGAGAGAAATTGCACCAAGGTGTAAGTCCATTAAGTATGTTGCCAACATAACGTTGGATTTCATCACCAACTAGCACATTCGCTGTGAAAAGGTTTGTTTGTTTGGTTTGGTTCCTATATTCTTTAGTGTGTGTTGTTTGTTTTCCCTAGAAAAACTTTAGGTTGATTCTGTGTCTATGGAATCAGTTCTAGGAACTACCAACAAAGGAACCCCTATTCCTGGGATATCATTTGTTTCTCCTTCGTTGGGACACGTTGATTCTCTTTATATAACTACTTTGACTCTTCCTAGACTCACTATTGGGTTATTGGTTTAGTTTTTTTTCCACTTTGGTGAATGTAAATTCTCCTAGTGCTTTGTCTGTAAGTACTCCACCCCAGGGCCATCAACCTCATGTCGATCCTCTACCTTAGTTTCCCATAGGTTCTTCTTATTTTATTCCTCTTCTCCTAGTGGAAGCTCTGCAGCTAGTAACCAAGTGGATAAGAAGAAGAATAAAAGGAGGATTAAGAAGAAGAAAAATAATCTATGGGAAAAACTTCCAACCACTATAGTACATGTTGGAAGTGATGAACCAACTAATGTTCATCATGTTGGGAGTGTTGATAATGTCAAAAATTCTACCAAGACACATCACACACCCAAATTACCTTACAGTCTTTGTAAGGGTGACCACCTTCTTAAGGATTTCCTTGGTATTCCCAATGTTGTACAAGTGTGGTCTAGGGGTTCTCAACCCACATCATCAGTTGTTGCAGTTCATGCTGGTGACAAACCATAAACTAGTGTTAACTAGATTGGAAGTAAGGGTAAAGTCAAATTTCCTTGCTTGTTATGTAAGAAGATGCACCACAATTTCCTCTTCCCTTATATGGATGAGGCTTCATATATATTGGAAAATATTGTTGATGTCTAGCAACAAATTTCATCTCCCAACCCACCATTGGTTGATGAATTGGTCAATTTGGTTCCATCATCGGCCAATCCATTTGATTAGGTGGTCAATTTGGTTCCATCTTCAGTTGATCTGGTTGATCAAGTGATCGACCTAATTCCACCTTCGATCTATCCCACTCTCCCCTTGGAGACTGAAGTCAAAGTGGTCAATCTAATACAAACCTTGGTCAATCCCACTCCTCCTTTGAAGAGTGAGAATGTCTCTCAATTATTTCTTGTTACTGTGGATTTTTCTAGACAAGTGGTCACTTCACCCATCCTAACGACACCCCCTTCAAGTAATGGGATGATTTCCATTGATTGGAATGATCTAATAGAACCTAGTATTCCTTCCTAAGTGCCTTTTGAGATCATGGTCTAAGTTTGTGGTAGGGTCATGATACCTAACACTGTAATAGATATAGGTTCTTATTTTAGCATCTTGTCCTCGAATGCTTGGAAAGCTCTTGGTTCCCCTCATCTTGCGTTGGTGACTCATAATATGTTGGCTTTTAACAAATGGTTCACTCAACCTTTAGGGATCCTTCCTCAGTTACCTATTACTTTAGGAGGGAAAACTATTTATATTGATTTGATGGTAGTCCACGACCCCTTGGATTTTAATTTTCTCCTCGGGTGAGACTATGCTTATTTTATGAAGGCTCTTATGTCCACCCTCTTTAGAATGATGTGTTTCCCTCACAATGGAAACATAGTGACCATAGACCAACTTTCATTCATTTTCACTCATATGACGATCAAACATACGACTTCCCTAAATGGTCCTTATATGCAAACAACATCTTCCCTGCTACAAGTCAACTATGTGGATACATATTCCACGCATTCAACTCCGAATGAGAAGGAATCTCTCCCTTCTTCTGATTTATTTCCAGTAATTGACATGTTGATATCTTATATAGGGACATTAGAGCCTGATCTCTCTACCCCTATCGCATCCCTCAACATGTATTCCTTCCAGAGTGTGATTCTTCCATCTAGTGAAGATATCTTGGAAGCCATGATTGAGGTTTGTCCCTTGAAATGTATTCCTTCCAAAGCATTGTCCTCTTGGAATCCATGATCAAGTAGAGGTATTTGAGCATAGTTTATTTGATGATTTCAATCTCGCTAAAACATGAAACCGGTTTCGAGTAGATTTCATGTTTCTGTGTCAAGCTCATTAAAAAATGAAACAAAGGGTCTCAAGTATAGTTTTTCTAGTTTCAATCTTGTGTAAAAATGAAACCTACCTTGTGAGCATAGTTTTCTTCTCT
>SNQJ01S0019387.1:39188-86499 GCA_010110895.2 Picea sitchensis
TTGGCTTTCCAATTAATATAAACTTAGCATATTCCCTTCAAGTTCATGTGTTTTGTATTTTCTTGTTTATTGTCATTGCAGTCTTCATAGATAGATCTTATTTATATAATCATATAGAGTAGGAAGAAGAGTTCCTTTTCTATTATTTGTAGGGATTCAGTTGCATTGAGGAGCTTGGAAATCAAGCCCAAGGATTGGAGCAACGAGGACAAACTTCGCAACAAGGTACACCACATTCTTATTCTCTCTTACTTGATTGATTGAGTTAGATATATAGCGAAAGTAGTAACCATTTGTTCTCTTCTATATTTGGACCAAAGATAGGAGTCTTGTTCCAAAGGGGATCTTAGCCTATCCATAGGGTAAGATTTCTCACAACAAAAAAATGGTGACTCCATTGGGGAGGAATTTTGATTAGTCTTTCCCATGGTTTGTCTTAAGCCCCTTTCTTGTCATTGGATCTTGATTGATGTTCCATTCTTATATATTTCCCTTCCCCTCTTCTTTATTGAAGAGATTAAAAAGTCATTGATTAGATTTTTCTTAGTTTTTAGTCGTTTTATGCCTTTTTTTAGCATTTCCAGAACTGGCCCTCCCCTGTAGTTGTCACTAGGGTGTCGTTCTCCTTACTGGTACTCCTCTGTAGTTGAAAAAAAGCTTATATTATCCTGACTAAATATCCCCTAGAGGCATGTAGGGAGCACCATAGCACTATTTTTCTTAAGGACAAGAGTGTCATTCTCTCTTTTTAAAGAAAACTTAGGGTTTTTTCCTTGATCTACTAGGTCTGCTGAAGTGGATTTTTAACTCAGAAGTATTCTAATTGTTTCTTGACTTTGTTTGATTGAGGATTTGATACTTATCACTCATTTTTAATCTTTGTTGAGATTTCAAACCTATTCTAAGTTGCAAGATTGGTTCACCTTGATTTTCACTAGTTCGGTCTTTGCCTCATAATGTTTTCAATATTCTAATTTCTTGGAAGAAGTTTGTAAAGGTTTCATTGGTCTTGAGCTTCTTTTCAATCTTCCTTGGAACATATCCCTCTTTCCAATTATCGAGAATCTCTTTTTTACCACAACCTAGTCTTGAATACTTGTTTCTTGTTTCTCATTTTTAAGGATTGTTGAGTGATTATCTCTTTCTCTTTTTGTTGTTTGGGTTTTGGTTGGAGGAATTCTGACATTGTGCTTTCTTGTACACTTTTTGAGTTCTTTATTGAGCGAGTTATTTCACACTTAGTTTCTCTCAGTTCTTGTCAGTTTTGAGTGCATGTCTTGTTCAATATTTTTACTTCATATTCCTTTGTATCTCCATTGGATTCTTGCATTGTAAGTAAGGACGTAGAAATAACTTGCATTTGATTTAGGTTTATTACATTTATAATCAAATGAGAAGAAATGATTGCATTCAAAGTTTTGGGTGGTACATGTTGGTATTTTGCATTAGGTAAACTGCAATGGGTTTATGCATTTGGGAATGGAAAAAGACTCTTCTCTTTTCCATAGATAGACTTCATTGAACATAAATCTTTGCATCTAAATCTGTTGCAGTCTTTTGGAGTCGAAGTCATGAATATATTCAGTTTCACTTCCATACCCTTGAGTAAACAACAACCTAAAAATAAATGCGCTAATTAAAATCTATTTAGAAATTTGTCTTTCTAGGGCTCTGCAAACCTACATTAGCTTAAGTGTAGGGCTTTGGAATAGGTGTTGAGAAAAAAATTTCAAAGCCATAAAAAATCATAGAATCTTGTGATAGGGAGAGAAAATTCAATTTTTGTATAAGCATAGACGGGACCCCCCTCTCACACAGGGGTTAAAAATGAGGTCATGTGCAGGAGAACAACAAATATTACCCCTTAGAAGATTAACCAAATGTAGTTGAAAAATCATATACTTGGGGTTCTTCTTGAAGTGTCACTAGTTTCATTAGGTCTCGGTGCTTCGTGAATCTCGAATTTGTTTGAGGTCCTCTAGAATTTATTGAACCTCTTGTCTTCGATCCTATAGAATAATTTAAGAATTGATATCCTTCCCATATGTTCGATCCTGAATGTCAAATTTACCCACTTGGAGGTTGAATGTGAGTTATTAACGTTAATGACCTTTATATTTAGGGTTCATAAACAAGGTGACGACGAAGGAGAGTCTTTGTTGTACCTGGCTCAAAAGTTGTTCAAACTCACTCGAGATCCTTGGAGGGTAACCCACAGATAGACCTTGAGAGAAATTGCACCAAGGTGTAAGTCCATTAAGTATGTTGCCAACATAACGTTGGATTTCATCACCAACTAGCACATTCGCTGTGAAAAGGTTTGTTTGTTTGGTTTGGTTCCTATATTCTTTAGTGTGTGTTGTTTGTTTTCCCTAGAAAAACTTTAGGTTGATTCTGTGTCTATGGAATCAGTTCTAGGAACTACCAACAAAGGAACCCCTATTCCTGGGATATCATTTGTTTCTCCTTCGTTGGGACACGTTGATTCTCTTTATATAACTACTTTGACTCTTCCTAGACTCACTATTGGGTTATTGGTTTAGTTTTTTTTCCACTTTGGTGAATGTAAATTCTCCTAGTGCTTTGTCTGTAAGTACTCCACCCCAGGGCCATCAACCTCATGTCGATCCTCTACCTTAGTTTCCCATAGGTTCTTCTTATTTTATTCCTCTTCTCCTAGTGGAAGCTCTGCAGCTAGTAACCAAGTGGATAAGAAGAAGAATAAAAGGAGGATTAAGAAGAAGAAAAATAATCTATGGGAAAAACTTCCAACCACTATAGTACATGTTGGAAGTGATGAACCAACTAATGTTCATCATGTTGGGAGTGTTGATAATGTCAAAAATTCTACCAAGACACATCACACACCCAAATTACCTTACAGTCTTTGTAAGGGTGACCACCTTCTTAAGGATTTCCTTGGTATTCCCAATGTTGTACAAGTGTGGTCTAGGGGTTCTCAACCCACATCATCAGTTGTTGCAGTTCATGCTGGTGACAAACCATAAACTAGTGTTAACTAGATTGGAAGTAAGGGTAAAGTCAAATTTCCTTGCTTGTTATGTAAGAAGATGCACCACAATTTCCTCTTCCCTTATATGGATGAGGCTTCATATATATTGGAAAATATTGTTGATGTCTAGCAACAAATTTCATCTCCCAACCCACCATTGGTTGATGAATTGGTCAATTTGGTTCCATCATCGGCCAATCCATTTGATTAGGTGGTCAATTTGGTTCCATCTTCAGTTGATCTGGTTGATCAAGTGATCGACCTAATTCCACCTTCGATCTATCCCACTCTCCCCTTGGAGACTGAAGTCAAAGTGGTCAATCTAATACAAACCTTGGTCAATCCCACTCCTCCTTTGAAGAGTGAGAATGTCTCTCAATTATTTCTTGTTACTGTGGATTTTTCTAGACAAGTGGTCACTTCACCCATCCTAACGACACCCCCTTCAAGTAATGGGATGATTTCCATTGATTGGAATGATCTAATAGAACCTAGTATTCCTTCCTAAGTGCCTTTTGAGATCATGGTCTAAGTTTGTGGTAGGGTCATGATACCTAACACTGTAATAGATATAGGTTCTTATTTTAGCATCTTGTCCTCGAATGCTTGGAAAGCTCTTGGTTCCCCTCATCTTGCGTTGGTGACTCATAATATGTTGGCTTTTAACAAATGGTTCACTCAACCTTTAGGGATCCTTCCTCAGTTACCTATTACTTTAGGAGGGAAAACTATTTATATTGATTTGATGGTAGTCCACGACCCCTTGGATTTTAATTTTCTCCTCGGGTGAGACTATGCTTATTTTATGAAGGCTCTTATGTCCACCCTCTTTAGAATGATGTGTTTCCCTCACAATGGAAACATAGTGACCATAGACCAACTTTCATTCATTTTCACTCATATGACGATCAAACATACGACTTCCCTAAATGGTCCTTATATGCAAACAACATCTTCCCTGCTACAAGTCAACTATGTGGATACATATTCCACGCATTCAACTCCGAATGAGAAGGAATCTCTCCCTTCTTCTGATTTATTTCCAGTAATTGACATGTTGATATCTTATATAGGGACATTAGAGCCTGATCTCTCTACCCCTATCGCATCCCTCAACATGTATTCCTTCCAGAGTGTGATTCTTCCATCTAGTGAAGATATCTTGGAAGCCATGATTGAGGTTTGTCCCTTGAAATGTATTCCTTCCAAAGCATTGTCCTCTTGGAATCCATGATCAAGTAGAGGTATTTGAGCATAGTTTATTTGATGATTTCAATCTCGCTAAAACATGAAACCGGTTTCGAGTAGATTTCATGTTTCTGTGTCAAGCTCATTAAAAAATGAAACAAAGGGTCTCAAGTATAGTTTTTCTAGTTTCAATCTTGTGTAAAAATGAAACCTACCTTGTGAGCATAGTTTTCTTCTCTATAAAAGCTCATTAAAAATAGAAACAAAAGTCTTGGAATCGAACCCAGAGGTCATGCGAAAAGTTATTTTCCTGTGTCAAGCACGTTAAGAAATGAAACAACCACCTCTCATGTTGAGTCGAGTCTTTTGCTAGATCTCATAAATATTTAGTCGAGTCTTTCACTAGATCTTGTAAATGTTGACTTGCATCTTTCACTAGATATCATAACTTAACCTTCATTTCATCCCCCTGTTTCAATTGATCCTCTTTCTTCCTCTGGTGAACATTTTCCTATTAGTAACCAGGAGTCTATTGGGTATAGAAATTGGCGATAGGAGAAGAGTTGGTTGATGAAACAAATATTGGGGGATGTAGGTCTCCAGCCTCTAGACATCATGCTGGAGTGAAGCCACTAGCTTCTATCACAAAAGCTGGGGGAAATATACCAACTATCCATGGGTTTCGTTTGAAACCTTCAGACATGACATTGGGAATTTTTGATATCAGTATTTGTTCTTTCTCATGCTCATTAATATATGAGAATAGGTTACCAAGTAAAATTTTATCTCTTTTTTGGACTTGTAAAAGCTATACGAAAAAGGAACTCTTTGGAGTTTCCTTTATTCTCTTTTCAGACTCCCTAAACATGAAAATATTGTCAAGTAAGCTTATTTTCTTTCACACTCATTAAAAGATTTGAAAGGGCATCTTTCGAGTGGTATTTTATCTCTTTTTTGACCTGATGAGACGAATTACGAAAAATGAATACTCTAGTCAAACATGACTAGAAGAATTCTCTTTTGTATTGTTTTACACTTTTTTCGAGCTTGGGAGACTAAATTTACAAAAAAGTCATCCGTGGAGTCATCTTTAAGTTCTTTTTAGACTCTCTAAATGTGAAAACCACTGAGTTTACCTTCTTTGGGCTCATAAAGTTATGCATTGAAGGACTTATGTGAGTCCAATCTCCAGGACTAAACATATGGTGAGGGACTCATCTGAATGATGAGCTATACCGAGCATCTATTATCCTCCTCAAGCTCATTAAAAAATAAAGAGGTACTCGTCTATCTGAATGGAAATAAAATTGAAGGAAGTGGGTCAAGTGTTTTTGAATCCCTTATGGCAGCTATTGTCTCCCTTGAACATGGACCTTGTTTGTGTCTAGTCTTATAGTTGGGTAATCTTCTTGTCTCTGAGTCATACAAATTCTATGTGTCATCATACTATTTTTTTCGAGTCAAAGAGTGATCTTATTTGTCATCACATTATGTTCTTCGTACTCGTCGAGTCAAATGATTCCAAGTCTCTTGTCATGCATCATCATGTTCAAGGGAAGTTTCACTTCAAACCATCCATATGAAGTATTATCAGTTTCCATCTCCTGTGCCAGTCGATATTCATTTTATATTCCATCTCATATCACTTTCCTGTGTCAGTTTCATGTCAGTGATGGGGGATACATCAAATGCCTCCTTCTAAGAGTCTGTTCATGTCGAATTCAACACATTATCCATGAATTAGACTTAGAAACCAGTTAGTACCTTGGGACCTACATGCCTTAATGGAAGGCTTCCTCACTTTAGACAATGGGTTTACATCATTGACCTTTGATCGAATGATTCCATGAATATTCAACCTCATCTCATTTATTCACATTTGTTGGAATGTACCACAAAACCTTGGGATTCATTATCATCATTGGTGATTTCCATCGCACTTTTTAATAGTTTACCTCAATGACCAGTAATCAAGTGGTTTCTACCATGTTCGACATCAAATCATCTATTCACATGGATAGATTCGTACCACATCGGGATAAGGAAGAATACCCTAGATTGAGTGCTCACTTTGTTATGTGCTTTACCTAGGATCATATGGAGATCATTTGAGCATGTAAAAGATTTCAGTACAATCACTATGCTGGAAATCTTGTTGATATATATATTTTCACATAGATCCACATTGTATTGATATGTGGCTATGTTTTGTCTTCTCGGAGCTCCACTGTGTACTTTTTGTAGCTATGATCAGTTCATGTCATGGAGGTATGGATCCACATTGTATGTTTGGTGGCCATATCCTTAGTCAATATTATCATGGATCTACAGTGTATTGGTTGGCGACCATGCTTTGAGTCATCTTGTATTCCGAGCATAGGTATACATGCCTCATAAATGGAACATACTTGTATATGTACTGATGATTGTCTGTAGCTTCTTTCGGGTTCTCCTACTCCAGCACCCTTGCATTGAAGAATTTGTAAAGTGTTTCGGTCATCAGTTTCTCTTCTAACCTCGCACTTTAGGGGTCATTTGTTACACATCAAAATTTCACACTTGAGTTCCGCACCCTAAGTGTTGCAAGTGTCGCAAAGTGATGTATGCACCTTGTTAAGTGTCACATGCATTGTCGTGAGTGCCAAATGCACATTACCTAGTGTCACATTTACTTTGTTGAGTTTCAAAACCCCTTGACACCATGAAATATAGTTTTCACAATTCCTAAGTCCTGTTGGAAGAAGAAGCCCTCTTGTCTAACAACATAAACACACCTTTTTCTTGGAGAAATCGACCAAATTTGGGCATTTCAGAAGTATGGTTCTCCCCTTCCCATACTAGGGGGGGCACTAGCGCTCATCTGTCCATGTTACTAGGGCATCATGGCACTCTGTCTTTCATTCTAGGGTGGCTCCAGTCTTGTTAGAGGGAATCATGGGATCCTCCACCTCTTTCTAAGTGCTAGATCTCTTGGGATGAGGTTGGTTGTGTTTGACCCCTATGTTATGACTCTATATTAGGATTCAAATCCCAATATTAAGGATCCATATCCTTGACCATTTCCATCATTTTTTCATGGTGGTTGTGCCTCTCAATCCTATATATTGACAGTATTCCAAGGTGAAGGGGGGAATATTATAGCTATCAAACCTTTGATTCTGGGAGAAGCATCAACATTTTGATGTAAAGATTCATGCAAGGGATGGATGAGGAGATCTTGAAGAAGTGTTGCATCATCAAGAATGCTTTGTAAGTACCTTTTTTTGGCTTTCCAATTAATATAAACTTTCCCTATTCCCTTCAAGTTTATGTGTTATACATTTGCTTGTCTATTGTCATTTCAGTATTCATAGATAGATCTGGTTTATATAATCATCTTGAGTAGGAAGAGGAGTTCCTTTACTATCCTTTGCAAGGTGTCAGTTGCATTGAGTAGATTGGAATTCAAGCCTAAGGATTGGAGCAACAAGGATGAACATCGCAAAAAGGTACAACACATTCTTCTTCTCTCTTGCTTGATTGATTGATTTAGTTCTATAGGGAAATTAGTAACCACTTTCTCTCTTCTGTCTTTGGATCAAAGATAGGATTCTTGGTCCAAAGGGGAGCTTATATTATCTGCAGGGTAATATTTCTCACAACACACCCCACTTCCCTTCCTAGGGTTAAGAACAACAAGTCGGAAAGGAAGTATCTCAACCCTGCAACTAATGCTCAATGCACTAGGGAACAATTATAAGAAAAAATATCACCTGGAGAGTATGCTAATGGGTTTGAAAACGACTCCACAATATCCAATCTCTCTCCTAGAGAGACTACTCATGGTATACCAACCCTACTCCCTGACAATATAATTATGGTTACATCCCCACAACTCCCTACAAGATTCGCTAAGAAGATAAGGTGATAATCACATTTTCAATACCGTCTAACCCCCTTCTTCTCCTGAGATCATGTAACATGAATAATGATGAAATAATTCCCAAAATATAATAAGGCCAACAATATATATCACATGCCTTGTACTTGACACTTGTCACCTTTAGAAGTAGCTTTAAGCCACTTGGTGAGCCATTCCCTACCCTCAAGAACTTAGGATAAAAACATATCCATAACATTACACCTTACACTCTTCTAAAATATTATTAAAATATTCCTCCCTTTTTCATTTTTTGGTGGAGTCATCCCCCCATCTATTTTCATCTGATTCAATATGCACGCGGTGATGTATTATTAAATTAATATTCATAATTATATTTACATGGATATGCACACTTTCCTATCTGTGTCCAGACTCACTAGCCTCATAATAAAACAAGATCTTTGGCCTCCATACATATCCATTCATTTCACTAACCCAAGTGTGCACAACATAGTGCAATGTGTGCACTTACCCAGGTGCACACAACACATGAAAATGTGTGCACCCTATCTTGATAACACTTCTCCGCGCACTACTAAGATGTGAGTGACACCAAAATCCATGTGTCAGTGGCTCACCATCCTATATATACATTACATAAGCCACTAGCATCAACGACTCACCAACCTATATGTACAATTACAAAGGGTCTTGGATCGGGGACATTACAATACTTCAGGGAACCAAATAAGGAGGCTAAACCGTACCCTTATCCATACTAACCGATTACCAAGGTACCAGAGAGTATCTTCCTGAGTGTTTTTCTCAGTGGTACTACAACAATTAGGAGACCGATTAGTTAATCTATAATGGGATTCAAGATACTTAGGTCAATATGTATATAGGTGTTGTATAATGCGCTACCACTCGAACGAGTACCAATAGGGGTTACAAGGGTGTCCAACAATGTGAGATTAAAAACCACTTGTATTTCCTGCGTGTATGTTTCCTGGACCGTGGATTTATGCCCTGAATGAAAGATCCCTGTAGTTTAAAGATGCTAGAATACTCTCTACCCTAAAAAAAAAATCCCACAATTCATGCCCAAGAAAGAGCTCTGATACTACTTGTAAGGTACAAGATGTAATATATTATGATGAAAATGTAATATTTAGGAATTATCAAGGGAACAACAAAATATTTGGAGAGAAATACTAGAAATAATACCTTTATTCAATAAAACAATGTTCACTTGCCTCTTTGAGGGGGCAACCTCTAGCAGATAAAATCTCTATTACAATAATTTCTACAGACAACTTTTGCATACCTCCTACTCTTATTTATACTAATTCTATCTTCTAAAGAGCATTCTATAGGAAGATCATTCTAGAAGCAGAAGCTTCTATTAGGTCTTCTTATATTTACTTGCTCACATTTATTTAATAGGCCTTATTAACTAATATCAGCCTTTATTATATGGAAAACATATACCATGCTAAATAATAACCAACTAAGGGGGTTAGGATCATATCCTAAAAAGCATGAGTGCTCTCACTACCAAACTTGAAGAATCCCTTTGAAGTAGAGGCAAATGCAAGTGGGTATGTCATGGGAGAAGTTTTGATGCAAGGAGGAAGGCATGTATGCTATAATTTTGAAGTATTTCATGGGGACTTTTTCAACTACCCTACCTACAACAAGGAGCTCTATGTCTTGGTACAAGTTTTCAAAAATGGGAAAGGATAGCATCATCAAAAAAAGGATTTTATTGAGATGAAAAGAAAGATCAGTCAAGCACTAGTGCTCATGATACCAAACTTGCAGAATCCCTTTGAAGTGGATATAAACACAAGTTGGTATGTCATGGGAGCAATTTTTATGCAAGGAGTAAGGCATGCATTCTATCATTCTAAAGTATTTTATTGGGTGATTCTCAACTACCCTACCTATGACAAGGATCTCTATGCCTTGGCACAAGATATCAAAAAGTGGAAGCACTATATGATGGGTAAGGATAACATCATCCACACATATCACCATCGACTGCAATATTTGTTGTCCTAGAGTAAGCTACAAAAAACTAGGCATTACAAGTGGATGGGGTTTTTACAACAATTTCATCTAATCATCAAATAGAATGAGGGTAGCAAAGATAAGGTGGCAGACATGCTTTCACAACCACCCACATCCAATATTACTTATTTGGGAAATCTAATACGCATGGAACCTTTTACCCATAATGCATACAGAGAGGCATACTATTACACATCAAATTTCCTCACTTTGATAATGTCACATTCTTATTATCGCAAGTGTTGCAAGTGTCACACTTTTGTCACAAGTGTCGTAAATATCACATTTTCATTCTACATGTATTGCATTGCAAACGATACCATTTAAACACTTGATACATCCTATAGAACATGTTGGAAGGGGAAACCACATCATTTGACAAACTAAGAAAAATGTTTTGCCTAGAGAAATGATCATCTTAACGAAATTTTGGAAGATCGGCGCTCCCCTGCTCATATGCAGGGAGCGCTAGCGCTCTCTGTCCATCTAGAAAGAAGCGTTCCAGCTCTCTAATGCCAGTTATGAGGGAGCGTTGATTGGTTGAGAGAATCATGGGAATAAATCCCCCTTATTTCTAAAGACAGCTAGAGATGATCCGAGTTGGTTTGGCTCGAATCCAAGCTTTAGTCTGCATCTAAGGGAGATGCCACAAATAATGGAGTCATATCCTCAACTTATTCCAAATATAACTAAGGTGATTAAGCCTCTCAAAGCCTATAAAAGGATTCATTCTGATCGTGGATCTTTCGAGCAAGGGGTTGGACAAGGAGGACTTGGAGAGGTTGTTGCAACTGCATCTACAGATTGTAAGTGCCTTGTAATGTTCTCATTAATATATGCTTGACCTGTTTCCTTCAAGTTTGTGTATGGTTGCATATAATTGTTTATTATGGATAAATTTAGTTTAAACTAATATGTATAGAGTAGGAAGTATGTGTTTTATTCGTTGTCCATTGGATTGTAGATATCATTAAGGATCTTGGAGATCAAGTTCATCCTGGATTAAGAGAGGACAAGATTCAGAAAAAGGTACATCATACTTTCTTCATCTTTTTCATTTGACTAGTTTAACTACATTTAAAGAAATTTTAGTGTCCAACGTTAGCATCTTTTTGTCTTGGTAGTAGGGGTCTATAATCCAAGAGGATATTCACCTGTCTGCAGGGGAATTTTCCTACAACGCATACACAAAATATGAGGAAGATATTTCTAATAGTGGAAGCTTCTATTAGGTATTCTTACATTAAATTATTCTCATTTATTTATTCTACCTTCTAAGGAAACTTCTAGAGGAATATATTTCTAGAAGAAGAAGATTTTATTAGGTCTTCTTACATTGACTTATTCTCATTTATTTATTAGGCCTTATTAACTAATGTCAACCTTTATTACATAGAAAGCATATCCTACTAACTAATGATCCATGGAGAGGGGTTAGGATCAGATCATAACATGCCCTCTCCCTTCAAAAGAAGCCTTGTCCTCAAGGCTGAAAGTGTGGAAACTACTGAAGTATGGCAGTTGGTTCCCAAGTCATATCATTTGGTGATGTGTCCTTCCACTTGATCAACACTTCCTTGATGGTTCTGCCACACAACTGACATTCCGGGTTGTTGAGTACTGGTTCGATTTCAATCCAAAGGGATCCCTCTTCATCTAATTCTAGTAGGATGGTTTGAACTCTACAATTCCATCCCACCACTTACTTCAGAAAGGAAACATGAAACACTGGATGAATTTTGGGAGTAGCTGGAAGAGACCATTTGTAATCTACTGAGCCAATACTCTTGATGATCTGGTAGGGCCCATAAAACTTGGGTGCCAACTTATGATTTCCTTGATATTTGAGAGATATTTTCCTGTAAGGTTGGCGTTGGAGAAACACTTAATCCCCTTCCTAAAAAACCCTTTTTGAACGATGTTGGTCAACCTGTTGCTTCATGTGATTTTGGGCCATGTGGAGGTTATCCTTCAAATCTGTGATGGTGGTTGTGCGACCTTGCAGCATGGTATCAATAGATTGGACCTTCAATGTGCATGGAATCTAGGTAGTGATTGTCAGACTCCATTTTCCATATACTGCTTCATATGGGGTCATTTTAGTGGCCATGTGATAGGAAGTATTGTACCACCATTCTGCTAAGGGAAGCCATTACACCCACTGGTGTTGTTTATTTGAATCAAAACACCGCAAGTATGTTTCCAAACATTTTTTGACCACTTCCTTTTGGCCATCAGACTGGGGGTGATAGGTTGTTCTCATGTTTAGTAGGGTTCCCTGCAATTTAAACAACTCTTGCCAAAATGTGCTAGTGAAAGTGGGGTCATGATCTAATACAATAGAGGTTGGCATGCCATGTAACTTGAAAATATGATCAAGGAAAACTTGTGTGATGAGTGTTGTTATGAAAGGGTGAGGTAAAGCACAAAAATGAGCATACTTATATAAGTGATCAACCACCACCATGATGACAGATTTGTTCCCAGATTTAGGAAGGCCCACTATAAAATCCATGGAGATGTCGGTCCACATTGAAGCTAGAATGAGTATGTTGGTTGTGGAGCCTGATTATCTTTCTGATTTAAAGGTATTTGTTTTCAACCATGTTTATACCCCATGAAGACTATACACCCCTCCACATGGGGGGCTTGCAGGGGGGGATTTCCCCCCTTGCGGGGTCTGGGGTGCTCATCCCCCAAAGGAAATTTTTCATTGTAAATGTATATTGTAATTTTATAGTCAATTTTGATCGTTCATCATTAAGTCACATATTTGATGGTAGAGATTATGTTAGGGTTTTTTTCACTAGAAGGAAACTCTCTTTATTTTTTATGAGACCATTTGTATTGTCGTTGTGTATTGGATTGTCTGTATTCTAAGAGAGGATACTATGAGAGAAAGAAGAGGAAGTTATAGAGGGTGTGTTGTAGGTTGTATCCCTTCATTTTGATGGATAATAAAAATGAAGGACCTGCAAATTTCTCTGGTGGATGTATCCCACACTAGGTGAACCACGTATATCTGTGTCTCTATTGTATTGTCTATCTTCTATGTTTTATCTTCGTATTTGTTTTATTTTATTGCTAAGCGATCTTTTTTTCTAACAATTGGTATCATAGTAAAAGGTAACTCATAGGAAATAAAGAGGGTTCCTGGTTCAAGTGGGAGAAATGGCGGAAGAAGGAAAGTTTAGGGTCGAGAAATTTAATGGCCAAAGCTTCTAGTTGTGGAAAATGCAAATGGAATATTATCTATATCAGAAGGATATTTACATACCATTGAACGGAAAATCAACGAAGTTAGTGAGTATGAAATATTTAGAATGGGATATTCTTGACAGAATGGAACTGGGAACAATACGATTATCCCTAGCATCGATAGTGGATTTTAACATTTCAAGTGAAAAGACAATGAAGGATATCATGAAGAAATTGACTTCACTGTATGAAAAAACCTTAGCCTCCAACAAGGTATTTTTAATGAATCATTTTCTTAATATGAATATGTTAGAAGGTGGCTTTGTTACTGACCATTTAAATGAGTTTAACACGGTCACTAGTCAGTTAAGTTATGTTGGTGTTATCCTTAGCGAGGAAATGCGAAGGAAAAACATAGGTTAGACATCAAGTAATGCTTTGACTGTGGCAAACAAGGGTAGAAAAGGGGAAAGATGAAAGAGTCTAGGGAACCGTGGGAAGTCTAGGAAGGGAAGATCCAAATCCATACTAGGAAATATAGAGTGTTGTAATTGCAGGAAGAAAGTACATTTGAAGAAAGATTGCAAAGCTCCAAAGAAACAAAGAGATGGACAACAGGAAAAAAATCAGAAAGCAAATGTAACAGGTGATGTGTTACAAGATGCTTTGATTCTTTCTGTAGATAATATTTTCGAGTCCTAGGTAGTAGATTCAGGGGATTCATTTTATGCCACACCCCATAGGAAACATTTTCTAGATTATGTTCAAGTTGATTTCAGATGGGTTAATTTGGGTGATGATGCACCATGGAAAATTGTTGGAACAAGAAAGGTATAAATAAATGAAAAGAATGGAAACCAATCATTGTTGAAAGAGGTAAGACATGTTCCAAATCTAAGGAAAAATATGATTTCAACTGGGAAGTTGGAAAGTGTTGGATGTATATCTAGATTTATGGATAAGGCGTGGAAGGTCACCAAAGGATCATTGGGGATAGCAAAAGGAGAGAAGGTGGGTACATTGTATTTATGTACTAGTAATACTGACCCTTCTATCTCTTTAGCTTCTACAGGAGTGGATACAACACCGTGGAATCATAGGCTTAGACACATGAGTGAGAAGGGGATGCAGATACTTCACAAAATAAATTTGTTGCCAGATATTAAACAAATTGATATGGATTTGTGTGAGCATTGTGTTTATGGAAAACATAAGAGAGTCATATTTCTCATAGTTGGAAAGGTAAAGAAGAATGGAAATTTATATCTTGTGCATACATATGTATGGGGACCAACTCAGGTATCATATCTTTGTGTCTCTCATTATTATGTTACTTTTATTGATGATGAGACTAGAAAAACAGGGGTTTATTGCATTCGACAAAAATATGACGTTTTTGATACTTTTAAGAAATGGAAAGATTGCTTGAGAATGAGATAGGTTGAAGTATCCCATATCAAACAATGGAGGTGAATACTACAGCAAGGATTTTGATGATTATTTTTCATACCATGGGATTTGTAGAGAGAAGATAGTTCCAGGAACACCACAAGAAAATGGTGTGCCAGAAAGGATGAACAGGACAATCATGGAGCGCGCAAGGAATATGAGATTGCATGCAGGGTTGCCCTTACAATTTTGGGCAAATGTTGTAGATACTGTTGTTTAATTGATAAAAAGAGGACCTTCAAGTTCTCTATATGGTGGCATTCCATAGGAGGCATGGACGGGTAAAAAGTTAAACTATTCATTTCTAAAGACTTTCGATTTTGAAGCATTTGTACATATTGATTAAGAAAATAAAACAAAGCTTGAAGAAAAATTCAAGAAGTGTACCTTTATTGGATATGGTATTAATGATTTTGGTTATCACTTATGGGATTATGAAAATCAAAAAATCATTAGGAGTAGAGATGTCATATTCAATTAGAAGGTCATGTATAAATATCAATTGCAGGGAAGGAAACAAGAAGAAGAAAAACCAGAATACACAGTGCTTGATGAGATCACTGAAAAAGAAATTCCAAAGGTACCATAAAATCAAAATCTACAACAATAGGAGAAACATGTACCTCAAACCCCTACAAGTGTTGTTAGAAGATCTATCAAATTTAGTAGATCCCCCGAATCATACTCTCCTTCATTGTATTATTTATTGTTGATTGATTCTAGTGAACCAGAATGTTATGAAGAGGCAATGCATGTAGACATTAAAAATAAGTGGGAGCAAGGCATGAAAGAGGAAATGGATTCCTTGGTATATAACCAGACTTGGGAATTGGTTCATTTTTCTGCAGGAAAAAGAGCATTGCGGAATAAATGGTTTTAAAGGTTGAAGGAAGAAGATGGAGGAAAAAAGTGGTACAATGATAGACTTGTTGTAAAGGGGTTTGCATAGAATAAAGGTATAGATTTTGATGAAATATTTTCTCATGTTGTTAAAATGACTTCAATTAGGACTATTTTAAGTCTTGTGGCAATAGAATATTTTCATCTTGAACAGTTAGATGTAAAAATAACTTTTCTCCTTGGGGATTTGGATGAAGAGATTTATATGCAGCAGCCACAGGGGTATGAGGTCAAATGGAAGGAAAATTTGGTATGCAGGTTGAATATGAGCTTGTATGGCCTAAAGAAATATCCAAGGAAGTGGTATTTGAAGTTTGAAAGGTTTATGACAGAACAAGGTTATAGTAGATGTCATTATGATCACTATGTTTATTTTAAAAGGTTGGAAAATAGAAGCTATATTATCTTGCTATTGTATGTAGATGACATTCTTGTTGTAGTGTCTAATATGCAGGATATAAAGGTGCTCAAGAAGAAGTTAGAAAAATCATTTGCAATGAAGGATTTGGGTGGTGCAAAGAAAATCCTTGGTATGAGAATAACAAGAAATGGAAAAAATCGCAAATTGACATTATCTCAGGGTGAGTACATAGACAAGGTGTTGGAGAGGTTTAGAATGCAGAATGCAAAACCAGTTAGTACACCTTTTTTCCATCCATTTCAAATTAACCAAGGAAATGTGTCCCAAGACACAGGAGGAGATATAATACATGTTCAGGGTCCCTTATTCATCAACAGTTGGCAGCTTGACATATGCAATGGTTTGCACAAGAACAAATATTGCACATGCAGTGGGAGTTGTGAACAGGTATATAAACAATCTAGGTAAATAACATTGAGAGGAAGTAAAGTGGGTTATCAGGTATTAGAGAGGTATTTCTACTCATGCATTATGTTTTGGAGGTTCAGACATTGTTCTACATGGATATGTTGATTCAGATATGGAAGGTGATAAATATAGAAGGAGCACCATAGGGTATGATTTTACTGTAGGTGGAACAAAAGTAAGTTGTATTTTGAAAATGCAAAAGGTTGTTTCCCTTTCAACAACAAAGGCAGAGTATGTTGTTGCTATAGAGGCTAGTAAAGAGATGATTTGGTTACAGAGGTTTATGGAGGAATTGGGAAATAAGAAGGAGAATAGAAGGTTGTATTGTGATAGTGACAGTGCCATTCATATTTCAAAGAACTCAACCTTCCATTCTAAGACTAAACATATACAACTCAGGTACCATTTCATAAGGTTAGTTTTGGAAGATGGACAACTGAAGTTGGAAAAGATACATACTAGCTAGAATCCCACAGATTTGTTAACAAAGGTAGTAAATAGAGAGAAGTTGAGTTCCTTCTCAGTTTTAGTTGGCCTTCATGTATGAAGGAGGAGATGATACATTTTCCAGGTCCAAGAAGGATCATAGTCCAATAGATACAACAACGGTGGAGTTATTGTGATTTGTCTCCAAGTGGGAGATTATTGGTTGTGGATCTTGATTATCTTCCTGATTTAGAGGTCTTTGTTTTTAGCCATGTTTATACCCCATGAAGACTATACACCCCTCCATGCGGGGGGGTTGCATGGGGGGATCTCCCCCCCTGCAGGGTCTGGGGGGCTCATCCCACCAGTTGGGGGATCTGAGGGCCAGAGGGGGTTCAGGGACGAAACCCCCGAAGGAAAAATTTCCTTGTAAATGTATATTGTAATTTCATAGTCAATCTTGACCGTTCATCATCAAGTCACAGATATGACAGTAGATATTATGTTAAAGTTTTTTTACACTAGAAGGAAACTCTCTTTCTTTTGTATGAGGCCATTTGTATTGCATCTATGTATTGGATTGTATGTATTCTGAGAGAGGAGACTGTGAGAGAAAGAAGAGGAAGTCACACCGGGTGCATTGTAGATTGTATCCCTTCATTTTGTTGGATAATAAAAAGGAAGGACCTGGCAATTTCTCTGGTGGATGTATCCCACACTTGGTGAACTATGTATATCTGTGTCTCTTTTGTATTTTGTATATTTTGTGTTTTATCTCCGCATTTATTTTATTTTATTGCTTTGCGATCCTGTTTTTCTAATAGGGTAGGGATTGTAGGGTTCTTGGAAAATTGACAATTTCACCTTATTACGTTGGCACACCTCACATTCGGTGAAAAATTGAAGTATATCCTTCTTCATGCCTATACAAAAAAAAAAAAATGAAGGGAATGAGCATATGTCTTTTGGAAGCCCGAGTGACCTGCAATGGTTGATGAGTGCAACTCTGCCAAGATATTCTTCTTGAGTGATGAACAGGGTGATATAACCAGGTGATCCTTATATCTGAAATAATTTTCCTTCTAAGTGTAGCCAGTGGGAGGATTAGGGTCCACCTGGAGATGTTGAATGATCATGGAGATAGTCAGGTGTGTGATCCACTCTCAGCGTACATCCTCAATCCAATCAGGGACTAGTAAGGATAAGTAAAAGAGGGATCCTTCCTCCTCATGATGTCATGACAAAGAATCAACCACTATATTGTCTTCTCCTTTTTTATATATCATTTCATAGTCATAACCCAAAATTTTAGTCAGCCATTTGTTTTGTTCGAGGGAGGATAAACTCTGCTTCAAAAAATACTTCAGACTATGATGATTTGTTTTGATCTGAAAATGAAATCCAAAAATGTAGGGCCTCCAAGTGTGCACCGCATGTAGAATGGCCAACATTTCTTTTTCATAAGTGGATCTACCCAAGTTGCGGTCACTCAACGCTTGGCTAGTAAAGGGTAGAGGTTGACCCTCTTGGATGAGGATTGTATCTATACCAGTTCCCAAACCATCTGATTCTACCAAAAAAAGTTTGATGAATTCATGAACTTCTAGGATAGGAGTAGTGCACATGGCTTGCTTTAACTGGATCAAGGCTTTCACTACAGTAGGTCTCTAATGAAATGTATTCTTCTTTAGAAGGTCGGTCAAGGGCTTATAAATTTTTCCATAATGGTGGATAAATTTCTTGTAATAGCCTGTGATACTGAGAAAACCCTGTAGGCACTTTAAGGTTGTGGGTTGCAGTCACTCCTTCATATATTGTATCTTTTTTGGGTCCACTTTTGCTTCGTCATCACTCATAATGTGGCCCAAGTACTCCACTTCACTGGATCCAAAGGAACATTTGGTATCTTTTACAAACAATTGGTTGCATTGTAGCAAGTGAAGGACTTTGTCCACATGAAGAAGTTGGCTATCCCAAGTGCGGCTGTAAATGAGGATGTCATCGAAGAAAACCAGGACAAACTGCCAAAGGTAAGGTTTCAACATTTTATTCATAATACTTTGGAAGTTGGATGGAGAATTGCATAGGCCAAAAGGCATGGCCAAGAATTCATAATGTCCTTTATGAGTTCTTAAAACAGTCTTCAGAATATCTTCCTCCTTCATCCTAATCTGGTGATAGCTGGAGCGAAGGTCCAATTTGGTTAAGACACAGGCACATTGGAATTCATCCAATAGATAATTAATAACCGGAATAGGAAACTTATCTTTGATGGTTAGTTTATTTAGGGCCCTAAAATCATGACTCATGCGTCAAGTACCTTATTTATTTAATACCATCACTACTAGTGAACAATATGGGCTTGTACTATGGTGAATTATACCTGCCTCAAGTAATTCTTGTACCATCTTTTCTATTTAATTTTATTGAGCAAATGGATATATGTAGGGTCTTAAATTGGGAGTTTGACTACCCAGAAGGAGAGGGATGCTATGATCATGTGCACCTCTAGAGGGAGGTAAGGAAGTGGGTACATCAAATACCTTGGGGTACTTGTCCAAAATAAGTTGCATGCTAGGAGGAACTACCTGTGAGGCCTATTCAATGACCTGGATGGCATTAAATTGAGAAATCACACCATGGTATCCTTTCTTCAACATTTTTTCCATCATGTGAGAGCTAGTGATTTCAGAAGAGCCTGCTTGGAGACCTCGAAGGGTATAGGAGTGAGCCTCGTGGTGAAAGATCATATATAATTCTTGATAATCCATTGTGATCGGTACCAAAGTGAGAATCCATTGCACTCCCAATACAATATCACAACCACCCATGCAATAGATAAATTGTGGGTTTACAAATGATAATCCCCCATTTGGAGTTTGACATTTTCACAACGTCCCCCACACTTCATAATACCCCCATTATCAATGAGAATTTGAAAATTATAAACAAGGAGGACAAAGAAATGGATCTCATCAACAAGCCTTCGATGAATAAAATTATCGGTTCTACCACTATCAATCAATACCACAACCGTCCTATGTTTAATGTAGCCCTTGATCTTCAATGTCTATGGGGCCAAGATACTTGAGAGTGCATGAAGTGATATGACCGGTTCCAGTGAGTCTGTGGGATTGGCAACTAGATCTGCTGCATGATCACTGGACGAAGCCTCTTCTGGGTCTAGAGCTTCATCTGATGGGATGTCTTCATAGGAGGAGGAAGATGATGCATCAATTTGGAAGAATTTTTGTTCTCTACATTTATATATTGGTGCATACTTTTCATCACAATAGTAGCAAATTCCTTTCTTGCATCGTTCCTCCATTTCGGCTGGAGAGACATTTTGGAACTTCAAGGTTTGTGTTGGAGCCTAGGTGGCTCCTAGGCAAGGAAGATTGAAAAATGAAGCCTTCGGGGATGGTGCTTGAATGATGGTTTTTTCTTCTCTGGCTAATTGACATGCATGCAACCAGGTAGTAGGATGATGCATACTCACATGAGCCTTGATGGCTTCCTTTAAGCCACTAATAAAACATTCAAGGTAAAATTCATTATATAATCCCTTAGTTCTGACAAAAAATTGTTCAAATGTTATGATGAAATATGATACTAATCCAGTTTGGCTCAGCTTTGTGAGCTTTCCCAAAAAATGAGATTCACGATCAAAACGGGCACAAACTACTTTGGTGAACATGCTCTAAGTGGGGAATCTAGGATAACACTTCTTATTCCACTGCCACCATTTCCACCATTCTTGATTTAGGTATAGAACCCCAACATGGATTTTGGTCTCATCATCCCTGATATCATGGAGGACAAAGTATTGTTCCATTTGACACCCACCCTGTTGGGTTAGAACCATCAAATTTATGCATGTCAATTTTGGGCACTTTATTCCAAGATTGTGTAGACCCCCAAGGGGAGTAGAACGACTGAGTATGTTCATGCTAGGAAGACTATGAGTTAGTTGAAATGTTCTCAACATGCTTACCCTTTAGTTCATGCATCACCTCTTTTAGATGTTGGGGTATTGATTCATGTAATACCTTGATGGTTTTCATGTCTTCCTCTAGGGTTGTTGTCCTAGAGTCTAGGTTTTCGTGGCTCTAGGAGCAGGTAGTAGGCATGGTGGAGGACTAGATAGTAGGTGAGGTTTCGGGATGAAAATTTGGGTGACAAAATTTGATACGTACTAGGGTGATCAAGGAAGAAGAGGAATCCAATGGGATAGGTGTCAAATAAGGGTGTCTTGGAAAGGGGTGGGACCGTAGAGAGAAACAAAGGAAAAAAATTGAAGGGTACCACTGTGATCGGAATGAAGAGAGGAATGCAATGGAATAGGTTACAAATAAGAGTGTTAACAGGAACCGGGATTTGTTTTTTATAGTTCTGTGGAGTTATACTCTAAGTTGAATAATATTGTAGTGAAACAATGGCCAAATTCTTAACAGGAATAAATGTGTAGGAATTTTGCAACTAGAATGTAGTAGAAACAATTGCACGGAAATAGATCTTGTATGTTCTAATGATTTTTTTGTTCCAATGGTTAAGGTGTTCAAGGGTTCTACAAACAAGGGTTTTCCCTGTGCTATAGCTCTCTGATATATGTACGGGTTCCAACAGTAGTACTCGGCCCAATATATCAGGGCACCAACTAAGGAGGCTAGATCATACCCTTCGTCGTACTACCTGACTACCTAGGTACTAGAGAGTATCTTCTCGATTTTTGTTCTCGATGAAACTATAACAATCAGGCGATCGATTAGTTTATCTATGGAGGGCTTCAAGATGCCAAGGCCGATCCATATACATGTGTTTTCTAATGCGCTACCACTCAAAGGAGCACCAACAGGGGTTAAAAGGGTGGAAAATAGATGTGCGCTTAAAACCCATTTATATTTTCTACGTGTATGACTCCCTGATCGCGGGTTTATGCACGTAAATATAGATATTTGTACTTAAAGACGTCGGAATTGATCTGGATTTTTGTAGGAACACAATGAAATATAGAAATACACATAAACTTAGAGATGTAGCGGAAATAAGACTTCATTTCATTAATAACAAATGATTGAAATATGCTTACAGACAGAATGGAAATAAACTAGCTAGGGCACTGGTAGCTTATCTCTGAGAAGAGATGTGGCGGCTACTAGCCTCTGAACTGTGTTGCAATGAGGATTGAAGGCCTATTATTATTGAGAAACAATGGAAAACCCTAAACATCCAAAGACCTAACCCTAGGAGATGAAACGCCAAGACTATGGGCCTCGTTTGGGTAAGTTGGTACATCAACTTCCCGGGGACGTAACTTTGGCATACGATCGGGTAAGTTGGTACATCAACTTCCTGGATCGTGAATCCTTTTGCATACCATCTCAGTTGATGCTTTCCATACCCTCGCTAGAAAAAGCTATATCCGAGGACTACAACTTTTGGCAGAGAAAACATGAACTATAATCCATGTTGCTCCCCGCTTTTCCAAAACGCCGCTTATTCCCAAACGGCCCGGGTTCGTGACCCAAAAACTCCGCTAAAAATAGTAAATTCAGAAACCTAAAAAACTGAAAGAAGTAATGATGGGGGTCCAAGTGGAATAGGTGGGTGGCCACCAACATCCGCACCGATCATTCCTCCCCTTAGGAAGCAATGGTCCCTACTGTAATTGAGTTCTTCCATGAGATGAGAGGAACCACCGAACCTGGTCCCCGGTGAGCCATTACGCTTTGGTGAAGGAGCTGTCTGGCTTTGACAACTCCATAGTGGTATCCTTTTTCGCGGTGTGTGCTTCTTGATCTGCGGTATCCATGATCCTGATCACGCCGGCTATTCCGCAAAACCGGATTTAACTCCTGGTGTGAGCTGTCTAGCTGCCTGATGTGTCTAGGTAGAGGTGGAAAGTATAGCAGGTCAAGGTGGTCCACATTGAACACCCAGTGCATCAAGGAATGGTGGAATGTCAGAGTCAAAGGCCTCTCCCCTACGCCTTTGGTGGTGTAAGTGTACAACCCATATCGAAAGCGCATCAAGCTTCATGTGGGTCCAGCCGAGGGTATGCTCCTTTCGGTAAATGCACACTTTGCTTCCACTTCGAAGTTGTGTGGCACTTGATGTTGATCATGTCGCTGCTAATACTTAGCATTGGCTCTATCCCCAAGATGCGAACCCGCTATGATGTGTTGAATGTGCTCAATGAAGTTGTTTTCCTTGTCACCGCCGATTGACACATGAGCCCAACCTCCGAAAGTAGCCACGAATGGCATGGCTATTTCAATGGGACAGAGTGGTTAACTGCCCACATGAAAGGGTTGTGGTTGGTTGAACTATAGGGAGCCCGATTGTAGTTGTGTTGTACATAGAGGAGGCTCTCATCCCACGCGGATGTTTTGAATTGCGCTGGCGTACGTAATGTGTATGATCATCCCATTGGACTACTTCTATCCGCCATTAGTTTGCGATGGAAAGCAGACTTGAGGATCTTGGTGTCCGACGCACCGTGAGGCTAGGACCAAAATGTACCTGCGAACCTACTATTCATCTAAAGATAGACTAGGATCCCAAAGTGTACCCACACTCGCTCAAAGAAGAGTTTAGCAATAGCTTCTCCTGTGATATTCTTCTCGCAGGCCACCATAATGGACATCTTCGAGAACGGCTCTAATAAACACAAAACACGGGCCATTGCCATGCTTAGTAGAAGGACGGTTTGACATGTAATCCATAGAGATGATTCCCTGGACGATCAACAAGGAAGCGGAGTATAGAGGCCTCTCTTCTTGATGGTCGGTTTGGCAATGGTGCAAGTATTGCAGGACTTGATGTACTTCCCATACATATTTTCGGGTTGGCCAATAGAGTCACTTTGTAGTAATCGCCACCATTTTCGCCCAAAAATGCCTGCTAACGACCAATTATGTAGTGCACCTCCCAAATAATCTTGGCACACTCTCGCTTTTGAAGGAACACAAAGGCGTCCTAGGTGACAAAGCAGGGCATCCTGAGGTGAAAATTGGGAACTTGCTTACCCTCCAAGAGTGTATCAAGGGTCAATTCTCGATCACTTGTGTAGAGAAGAGGCCACACAGTTCCCATGCCCACAAGAAGGAGTACGCGGGTTAGAACCACCATGGGTGGTCAATCAGGCGCCCAACATTATTTGTGTTGCCTTTTTTGTACTTAACGCTCAAATGAAATGCTGCAAGTATGTGGACCACTTTTGATGGAAATCATTCCGCAATTCCCCTTTGGTGTCCAGAGTAAAATGCATGGGTCTATGGTCTGTGTGGATGACCGTTAACTTTCCCAAATACGCTCACCGGTCAAGCCCTCCATTAATGGAATAATACATTTTATTTTATATGGGATACTTCCTAATCGCGGTTTTAAAGTGTATCACTATGGTATGCCACCCGATGCCCATGTTGAGTAAGGATTACCCCAATAGCATAGTCGAGTGGTATCTATCTTTGGATCTCTTTCAAATGGTTGTTGCAAGTCCGTTAATGTGAGCACTGGTGTGCAGCAGGCGATGCTTCAACTCTAACGACTGCTGGAGATTCGCATCAAAGCTTTTAGTCTTCCTTGGTGGCTTGACTCAAGGTCCAAGTGATGAGAGAATCCCAACACGAAACCAACGGTAGAAATTGGTGAGACCTAAAAGATGCGGAGATTTGTTAGGTTGGTTGGGGATGGCCAATCCCAAATGAATTGGATCTTGTTGGATCCACATGCACCTCTGCACTCATTGCCATAATGTATCCCATATCGAACCTCGCGGTCATGCCAAAAGTGCATTTCTCCAAATCGACACACAACTTGTGTTGCAACAACATTGAGGACCGCCTGATGCGGTGGAGGCTAAGCGTTCTTCCCAGTCCGGATGAAGATCAATGTCATCTGCTACACCACTACAAATGAGTTGGTTAATGGCCGCAATATGTCATCCATTAGCCTCCTGCTGAAGGTTGAAGGCATTCGCCAACCCGAAAGGCATGACCACCAACCATTCGGAAGGCACTCCCTTGATTTGAATGCAGTCTTCCACACATCGAGGGTTCGATTGGTACCTGGTAATACCTTGACTTCAATTCGGATTGCTGAAATATTTCACCCCTTGAGTTGGTCCGTAAGGTCAACTGCGGATCGCACGTGATCGCATACCGATCTTGTTTAGTGCCCGATAATCAATGCAGAGTCTCCAAACTCCATCCTTCTTCAGACTCAACATGATCGATCTCCCACAAGGTGATGAACTCGGCCGGATGTGACCTTCCTGCAACAACTCATGAATCTGCTTCTTGATTTCATCATTCTCCAAAACAGCCAAGAGATGTGGGTCCATTGGGTAGTGGCACACATGGGGTCAGGTTGATGGGGTGCTTGACCCGTAGTAGAGGCATTCCCTCATGGGGAGGTGAAGATGTCCTCGTGATCTACCCACCTTTATCCATCCGTTGTTTTGTGCAGTGGGGCCTTGTCTCGAGTTCATGGCCACAGTCTTTCTCTTTCCCTAAGGGTGGATCACCAGGAAACAAATTCTGGTTTTGGAAATGAGCTACTACATTGTTTTGCGAACCAAAGAGATGGTGGTATGTGCTATTCCCAGATCCCCAGACAACTTACGTCTAAAGCGATAATAACAAGATGAGCCTTTGACCATACACAACATGTCGCCTACAAGTACTAGCTATCTAATAATACATTACAAATATCAAGAGGAGCAATGTCACATAATACCTCATCCATGAAGGGCTTGATGTTGTAGGAAGGCGACATTGTTGACTGAAGAGGAGGTCCCGTCCTTGGTGCAACCACCATGGTGTATGGTTGCGGTGTGTTTTGTGGTCGCTAATCTCTAGCCAATTTCAGCCGCCCTCTACCAAGATGCATTCCTTCAGGTTCTCACCAAGGACCACGAACTGCAACGGGGAACCCTTTACCCACATCTCGAAATGGAAGAGATGTCTAACTCCTCTAGATCTCTCGTTCCTCCTTCCTAGATCTCGCGGGTGGTACGGTGACGTTGGGATCTACATCGATAACTGGCTCCCCTCACATATTCCCCTTATCGTGTCTCCATTCATAGTCGAGCATAAAATCTGATTCAAGCCTTCAACTTGGCTACCAGTTGATCGCTAGTCTCATTAATCTCACTTGTGTTGTGAGTGGAGTTTCCGAGAGAACTCAGCCACCACTCGTTCTTTTGGCTTCAGAGGTGTTGTTCTTTGCTCGTGGATTTGGTGGGTTGTCCTATACCGCCCCACCTTGGCTTGGTCCCTTGTTCTGCAGTTTAGGGGTACCTTTCCCTTGATTTTTATTTGCAGACCCAAAGTCTCGCTTCTTCCTGCTTCTCAACTTCAATCTTGGCAAAGATATCGATGCTGGCCACTGCTAAGGAGATGTCAAGGAAATCCATTTCCCCCTGAATGCATCTGTGCAGACAACTACGATAATTTAACACCAAATGTTTCAATCTTGATACCCAACCAGCGAGGGCATGAAAAAAAAATTCATCATCTCATGCACATCTTGGTCCCTTTGTCGCTGCAACGTAGTCCATCAGGCTGGATTTGTTCCTCATAGCTCCCCACTCGATAATATTGTTCCTTGATGGTGTATCAAAAAATAATTCCAAGTGGAAAAGGTCCGAACAAAGAGAGCTCCTCACAAATTTATTGGCACTGTAGGTTTCCCAATCGCCCTGACATGGGGAATGTGTTTGAGGAGTGAAAAATTAATCCTTTCTTGGTCGAAAAAGTCAAGAACCGAGAAATATCCTTCTAACAAATTCAACCATCTATCTATATGGCATCTTCCATTCATTTTGGCCCTCAAATATGGGAATCCCAAAGTTTACTTGTACCTTAAAAGGAGAGGGTCCTCCAAAGTCGTCTCTTGATGTCAATGCCTGGGAACTACAAGAATCAAGCAAAGTTGTCCATCATCGCTATCCTTTGTTTCTCGAGGGCCTCCTCGAGCAACATTTTGATAGGGTTTCCTACTCCCTCATCTTTCTTTCTTCCCCCATGGGAGGTCGCTTGGCTCATGCAGGCTAATCTTGCAAAGGTTCAACTGTGATCAGTTAACTCCTTATGCACTCGGCACTGCTGGGGACATGCAAAGAAGGATCGAGAATGAGCAAACCGCTACCACCGACAGACATTTATGTAGGAACACAATGAAATACAAAAATACACATAAACGCTAGATGCAAGCAACAGACTTTATTTCATTAACAACAAATGACCTAAATATGCTTACAGACATAATCAAAATAAATCAGTTGTATACCGGTAGCTTATCTCTCTAGGTAGCATGCCACCGGCCTTTAATTGTGTTACAATGAGGCTTGAAGGCCTATTATTATTGAGAAACAATGGAAAACCCTAAACATCCAAAGACCTAACCCTAGGAGATGAAACGCCAAGACTATGGGCCCCGTTTGGGTAAGTTGGTACATCAACTTCCCGGGGACATAACTTTGGCATATGATCTCCGTTTGACGCGTTCCATACCTTGTTAGAAATATCTATCCAAGGAATAAAACTTTTGGGTGAGAAACATTGATCTACAATCCATGTTGCTCCCTAGTTTCCCAAAAAACGTCGTTTAAGGCCTCAAAACGGCTCAGGAAGTTCAGGACCCGAAAAACTGCTAAAAATAGTAAACTGTGTGGAAACTGAAAAAATGAAAGAAGTAATGGTGGGGGTCCAAGTGGAATAGGTGGGTGGCCAGCAATATCCACCTAGATCAGGAATACACCTCTACCATGAAAAACTTTAACCCAAAAGTCGTGCCCTGGAAAGAGCTTTGATACCATTTGAAATATTTCAGATATAATATTAGATGCATAACGGAAATATTGAGAAATCAATAACAGAACAACAATGATATATCCAGAACAATATCGGAATAATACCAGAATAACACCAGAAAGAGCACCTTTATTAATGATAGCAATGTTCACTTTCATCTTCAAGGGGGAAATCTTCAGCAAAGCATAGATCAATTACAATAATCTCCAAGACAACTTAACCCATGCCTCCTACACTTATTTATACTAATTATACCTTCTAAGGAAACTTCTAGAGGAAGATATTTCTAGAAGTAGAAGCTTCTATTAGGTCTTCTTACATTGACTTATTTTCATTTATTTATTCTACCTTCTAAGGAAACTTCTCGGGGAAGATCTTTCTAGAAGTGGAAGCTTCTATTAGGTCTTCTTACATTTACTTATTCTCATTTATTTATTAGGCCTTATTAACTAATGTTGACCTTTATTACATAGAAAACATATCCTGCTAACTAGTGATCCATGGAGAGGAGTTAGGATCATATCCTAACAAAGACAGTTTCCAACTTACAAAGGTATATATATTGGTCCAGAATGCAATAAGATGTAGCACGATATATTAGAGGATGTATACTTTGCTATATCGGCAAGCCCAACAACAAAAATCAAGGTCTATACCATCCCTTACCTGTACCCACTCGACCTTGGGAAAGAATTTCCATGGATTTTGTGGGAGGGTTACCAACAACCTGGAAGGGACATGACTATTTATTTGTGGTAGTTGACAGGTTCAATAAGATGTGCATTCTCATGCCTTGTAAAAATACCATCAGCGAACAAGAAGCAACAAACAATGTCTTTGAATAGGTCTGGGTGCACTTTGGGATACCACGGAACATCATCTTAGACATATATACCATATTTCTCAGTGCATTTTGGACTATATTGTGAGAGAAGATGAACATTATGTTGAAGAGGCATACAACATTCCATCCATAGATAGATGAGCAGACAAAAGTAGTCAACATGACTTTGGTGCATCTTTTTAGGGGTTACAATTAGAAGCATTTGAAGACCTAAGATGAAAATATGATCTATATGTAACACTCTTATAATAGAGTAGTCCACACTACTACTGGTAAGTCACCTTTTGAAACTCACTTTGGATATTTTCCACCTTGACCCTTAGATGTTGTATATGGACAACAAAGAAGGGTGAGGGAGGACCTCATAGGAGATGCATTAAAGGAAGAAAAATTTGTTGATAAGATCAAGAAGATCCATTTACAAGTTCAAGAGACACTGAAGAAGCCACATGAAAAGTACAAGGCTAGACATGACCAACACATAAAAGAGAGAACATTTAGAGTGGGAGACAGAGTATGGTTACAACTAAATAAGGAAAGGTTATTGGGTCCTAGTAAGAAGATCAAGGCTCTACGGTATGGTCCTTTTGAGGTATTGGAAAAAGTGGGAGATAATGCTTACAAACTCAATCTACCCCCATATATGCGCATTTATTGAGTAGTGAATATGGAGAATCTCAAACTCTATCAGCCTTCCATGTTGGATCAGGAGGAGCAGGTCCTACCTTCTATTGAGGACTTAGCACCAGATGCTCAAGAAAAGTTAGCAGAGAAAACAATTTTGAAAAAACAGTCCAGAACTACAAGGCAGGGGCATCATGACCTTTGGAATATTGATTTGAAAGGAAAACTTCTAGGAAAAGCAAAGTAGTACTTTAGGGAGAAGGTAGAGGAAACTTTTCCTCACCACATTCAATAAATATTTTTGGGACCAAAAGCCTCCCTAAATGGGGACGTATGCTCACGATTGGGTAATTACATTATTTTTCATCTATCTCGATTCTTCATAGTAGAAAAAATTGGAGGAATCAACCGCAAAGTCATTTTAGTGGCAGGTTCCAGTTTGGAAAATTGGGGTTTAGAACCTTCTGGAGCCATTTTGAGGCATTAAATGATGTTTTTTTGGGGGTTTGGGTGTCCAAAACTTGTTCCCAACCCATTGAGGGTGTTCTACACTTTGAGGCTTTTCGAACGGTGTAGGTCGTGCATCAATCAAAGCTTGTATGCAAAAGTTATGTCTCTCGCAAGTTGACCTACCATGTTGACCACCATGGTACGAGAGGATGCCACGTCAACCTCAGTTACACATGCATATGGGGCTATCCATGTACGTAATTTCAAGAATATTCTAGAAGGTCCAAAACCCTATCACAATTGAGGTTGAGGAAGTAAAAAACTACCCCATGATGGTTATCGGGCTATGTTAAATATCAGACCACTAAGAGGATAAGGGGTTCCATTATTTTGCATTTTATCTTATTTCATAGCTAAGCATAACATCTGAGAGTGGTATTATGTGAGCATAACAGAGGAGGAGAGATTCTATAGCATCCATACATGCGACAAGTCAAAGGAAAATCCTCGGAGAGTGCCTCTTTCTTTATGCTTGCATCATGTCTATACCAAAGATAAGAGAGCAGAGTAGACTCACCTTCTCACTAGATTTTCTCTCGTATTGGGTTTCTCAGGTGATATCTTGTGTCTAATTGTGGCTAGTGCGAATGCATTTTACTATTCTCTATTTTCCACATTTGATATATTTTATGTATAAGAAGAAAATCAATAACTAAATATTCTCTATTGTGACAAAGTGTTCCAGTAAAATATCCACGACACTTTATAGATCACAATATGTCATTGATTAAATTTTAATAAGGATAACGATGGGTTTATATTACCTTATGTTTGATGTTTTCTATCATTTTTTAGATACGATTTGAACAACAATAATCAGAATTAGCAAGGAGTGAAAATGAAAATTGCATTATGATCTTAACTTCCCTAATGTTTTTATTAGAAAAATATAAAAAACCTTGAAATAATCTATAAAACCTTACTCAATGACCTTGTACAATCTTTATAAAATTCTTTTGTCAATTAGGTTGCATAAACTTATTAAAACCATTACATATCTTAAAAAATGAAATTATTTGAAGCATCAAATAGTTTTGAAATTTAAGTCCTTTGTTAGCCCTCTTTTACCTTTACACTTGTAAAAGCCTTCATGTATTTATTATTTTCAAATTAACTTGAATCACGTTTTACACTTCATTGTTTTTTGTGCCAACTATATTTTAACTCTATTAGGTTATTTGCAAGAGAAACCATTTAGTATGTGGCCCACTGTCATAAGAAAATAGTTATTGTCTTCCCCTTTAAACTATATCCAAACCTTTGCAAGAGAAACCATTTAGTATGTGGCCCACTGTCATAAGAAAATAGTTATTGTCTTCCCCTTTAAACTATATCCAAACCGCTTCACCCTTAAACTGTATCCAAAAACTTCAACCCGCTTGTTGGCGATTGATGGTCATAGTTGCACATTGTTCACTATCTTAAAGGATAAAGTAAGAATATATATATATATATATATATATATATATATATATATATATATATATTATTTAAATTATATATATGTTTTTAAAGTGAATTAGTGAATAATTCAATAATTCTTAATTGAGATTGACATCTGGATTTAGAATTTCTACATAAATTCTTAATTGAGATTGACATCTGGATTTAGAATTTCTACATAAATTCTGTTCTATGTTCATTGAACGTGTTTCTCACAAACTTCAAACTTGGGTTTTTCTTAGGACAAATACTATGCTTAATTGATTAGCTTAAATATTTGTAAATTATTGATATGACTATTTTGATTTAATATGGTTTTGAATTATATAATAATTAATTAAACTCATATTTAATTTGTATCCTTTGATATTTTTTTAATAATATAATATTATTTTTATTCAAAATAATTTTAAAACTATAATAACCTTATAATATTATTTTTATTCAAAACAATTTTAAAACTATAGTAACTACTTATGGCCTCTTGCGACTATGGGACAATCACATGATACTTTTGTGACTTTGGGATGTTGTGGTTTTGAAATAATCATATGATTTTATTTTAATTCAATGTTTAGATTTGAAATTATATAAGTATTGGAATTATATTTTTTATTTGTGATTATGGGACAATTACATTATCCTTTTGTGACTTTAGGATGTTGTGGCTTTGAAATAATCACATGATTTTGTTTGAATTCAATGTGTAGTTTTAAAATTATATAAGTATTAAAATTATATTTTTTATTTTAATTTAATGTGTAGTTTTGAAATTATATAAATATTGGAATTATATTTTGGTGAAACTTCAATATTTTATAGCTTTTTATAGACATCTTTTCCAATAAAACTTTGAACCTTCTAAAAAAGAATATGATAGATTTAGATACTATGATTTGTAATAAATAAACAAAAAAATTGTTCTTACTTTTAAATATGAATGGTTTATATATTTTCATTAAAAAAAAATTTAAACATAATTTTTTTAAGAATATTTTTAAAATGATAAAAATAGAATTACGATAGGTTTTAGGTTTAGGTTTTAATGATATGTTTTGTATATAAAAACAAAACAAAAAATTATATATATATATATATAATCAGAGATTGTTTATGTATTTTTAATAAAAATAAATAAAAGGCAAATTATGATCTAAGGATATGATTTGCATCAAATAAATAAATGAAAACCTTTTTTTTTTTGGAGATATTATACACTTACTTAGTGATTAATTTTTTAAGTTTGATAGTGTAAGGTTAAGGAGCTCTCCAAAGATGGAATATTCTCTCCATAACTTATTTCCTAAAAAATAGGGTGTCTCCCTCTTTAGTTTGACATCAGTTAAGATTTCAGTTAGACAAGTTGAGAGTTCACATAGAGTAGTGAAGGACAACTCATGCATGCAAAACTTGTTTTTCTCTTATGCAACACTTGATTTTTTAATGCATAAGGCAAGGAAGGCCCATATTTCATGCATTCTCTCATGTAACAATTGATTTTTTCCAAGCATAAGACAAGGAGGGTGCATATCTCAGGCATAGAGGCCTTTCTCTTTCCTTCACACTTGTGAACTAGTTAACTTGTTCTTTCTCTTTCTTTCACACTTGTGAACTAGTTAACGTATGCATGCACAAGGAAATTCCTTCACACCTATGAACTAGTTAAGTTATGCATGCACAAGGCAAGGAAGGGTCATATCTCATGCATACACGCCTTTCTCTTTCCTTCACATGTGTGAACTTAGTATGATTGCATTGACCCTCAACACATGATAACTAAGTTAACTGATATTTCTCTCACTGAGTGTCTACATCACTTTGAACCATTACTAATGCACATTCTCCTCATGCAATACAATTTGTATATTCATTCTCAATGAAATTCACATAAAACCTAACCAGAAAAATTCATATAAAACCTAACCAGAAAAATTCACATAATGTAATACAATTTTTACATTTATCTTCAATTGTGAAATTCACATAAAATCTAACAAAATTGACATAAACTTATAAAGATAACAAAACAAATAATGAAAAAAAAATAAAAAAACCTATATTATTACCAAGTTCATAATGTAATTGAGCAACATGTTTTTTACTTTCCAGCTTGTGTGTTTGCCTCTAATTATACTATAGGCATGCTTTCATATATTCCATACTCACGGGAAACCTAAAGAACCATCTTGTGAAGTTTAAGATGATTTATAATATCATGTATTCAATATTAATGGATAACCTAAAAAACCATCTTCTCACATTTAAAATTCAAGTGAAATATTAATGGAAAACCTAAAGAACCATCTTCTCACACTTAAAATTCAAGTGAATTACATGACACAAGGTGCTTTTAAACAAGCAGAAGTTCATCAGCCACTCATACAAAACCACATACAAAGCCACATGAGCCAAAATAAATAAAAAAACACCACAAAACTACAGTAAGCGCAATAATACTTGTTTGCTAGTTTTTTCACAGTCTTAAAGCAGCATTACTTGTTTCTCGCCTTTTCCTTTTTAATGAACTTTCTCCCTGGGCGAGAGATCGCTATAAGCGAAAGCAGTTGCTGAGATTGTAACTTTCTGATTTAAAAACATTTTATATATTAATATAATTGAGAAATTTTACAGAAAAAAAAAATCCAAAAATACAATAGAAAGCATATGTACTCCCAAACATATGGATTCCCAATATACGTTTACAAGTGTAGTAGACGGCTGATTGAACTGGTCACTTCATAAGAGGTCTAAAATATAACGAACAACTAGCCGTGTGTGGCCATTAACCACTGTATCATACGTAAGCACTTAATGGATATCAAATTTGACATGATATCTGTCAATAAAAAATGCATCTTATATTATCTCTAAAACAAAACAAAACTCTCAGAAACCGAGGCCCAAATTGATCTCATATTAAAGCGTTTCATTTAACGCCTTTCTATAGGGCTTTGCCGAGACTCTTCACACTCGATCAAGCAGGATTTATGACCGTCCGAATCCTGGCTATATTCCATGCAGCCGAAATACTATGCCCGGCAACTGCAAGGGTGTTCTCTGTAACTTCTCCTATGCTCTCGCCAAACCTGCATTCAATACATCGCGTATGAAAAGGGTATGGACATTTCAATTTATTTTTCTTTGCTATGGCAATGATTCAACGATAGCAATTTCTGCTATTGCTTGGGGCGAACCTGTTTTTAACAATGTCARTCGCCACCGCAGATGTAGATATCAGAGCATCCTTCCCTSCCTCTTCCACAGCGCCTACAATTTTRTCTGCAATTTACAGTGAAATCAATTCATACAAACACTGAATTGGAGAAAACATACTGACAGAGTCCAATGAAACAAGAAGCATAGAGATATTCACGTACTAACAGAGTCCAATGAAACAAGAAGCATTTCCCCCGGTGGCGTTCTGAAAAACTTTTGGCCAGCCTTGGATTGGTTCACGGAATTTCTCAAGACACCGCTTGCTAAGTTAAGTAACCCCTTCATCACGTTCTCACTGATATTCTCTGTCGCCATTGATAGCCTTTTAACTCTAGTGCAGATACCCAGACAAAATCAGATGAATACTGGGAAAACAATTAGTGAAAGACTGGTTACTAAATTACAAAAAGCCCTAACCCTAGTAAGAAAAAGAGTTCAATAAAACACTGAAAATATAGTCTCCTTAGATTACATTTACTTGCCTCTGAATGCTTCTCATGACTATAGGATTTATCTCTGCACTCTTCATTACACGCTTAGGCTCGCAGTTGCCCTCCATGCGATCAATGAGGAGTTTCCCACCTTTTTGCACTTTAGACGAATAAGCACTGCTACAAAATAGCAAACCCTTCACGAACTTCCCTGTGCCCGCAGCTATTGCCCTAGCTACAACACTATTGTAGCCTTCGCCTGTGGACAGTGGAGAGACAGTCTTTACTAAAGAGGAATCGGTGAATTGGGTTTGTTGCTCAAGAAATTTGTCCAAGAAATCCAATTTAGAGGAATCGTTTTCTGCAAGAATTGAGACTACATAATTCAATACTGCTGCCGGAGTAACCTTTGACAATATTACTGTATCGTCGGTATCCTATAAGGACTCCACATCTGCTGCAGGAGTGTTAATGCAGAATAAATAGCGCAACTTATCAGGTTTAAACACATGTACGTCCTTGGAAATAGGCCAACGCAAATACTCTCCAACTTTAGCTACCATAGCTGATTCTGTGCTTCGCTGATTACACGGAACGATAGAAAACTCGCCCCTACCAATTTCAACAAACCACTCTCCGTCCACCAGGTGAACAACTGCTGAAGAAATCATGACAAGATTTTCTTCCACGGCCACACGGCCCACGTCTGTCCAAGTGCTATCGTCGAAACAATCTGCGAGATCCGAAACTTTCTCCACGTTTATTCCAGAACAAGGCCATGTACTTTCATCCTCAGCACAACTTGCAATATTTGAAACCTTTTTAACATCTTGGAACCCATATTCAATATCTGAAACTTCCTCAGAAATTTCCGGCTGGTGTTGTCCAATATCTAAAACATTATTAACATCTTCCGACTCGTGTTCATCATCTGAAACTTCCGACTCAATTTCGACCTCCAGCATTGATAAATTGGCCTTTTCGGCCACGACTCTGGAATCCTTGTGCTTCCCTTTGCTTCGATTAAAGATATTGTATGCTAATCCCCTCATGTTGCAACGCTAATCCCCTCATGTTGGAACCTGTTATTTATGCTCGCAATGTTAGAAAAAGTGTGCCAATTTGCCTGGACTGTGACTTTCTTGTTTACTCTGTTTTAGGGTCGCTCTGAGTTCGAATATTAAACTCTTCTAATCCATATGCTTTTATGATAAATTTTGTTTCAATATTTCACCAAATTCAAAGCAATGGGCACTGCCCTAGTTCATGGTGGTATGCATACGTTTTAATAAAAATTCTACAATGGAATGCAGAAAGCGGCTCGCGAGCCGCGAGAGGGCTTCTCGATGGACGCCGAACCTAACTAGTGAGCAATTTTCCCAATTTGGCCTTGAATTATTTTTTCGGTAGGTTTTTCCTGATCCACTTTTAAATTTCTTGTTAATCCAAAATTTTAATTTATTTTTTGAACATCTGAATTGGTTTAAAATGAGATAAAATTAGTTGGTTTAAAACGAAATAAAACCTCTGAGTTGAAGTTATAAAATATATGAAACTTGGATCCATGCCAAACTGAGATTACTATTGAAAACTTAACCGAATTCAGAACCGTTTTTTATCTTAAAAAACTGAACTTGATAGAATATTACTCCAAGTTAGCCTACTCGTATACTATTTTTTATTAATGGTTAAATGACATGTTATCGATATCTCGAGTTAAAAAAGTTCTGAACAGCCTGTATCACAAATTACAATTATGGAAAATCTTGGAGATATTTTTATGGGTGTGACTTTATCTTCGTAAATTTGGCAATCCACTTGTCTATGAAATTGAATAGAAGTATACAAAATTTTATTGGTTATGGAGCTCGATTATCTTCCTGATTCATAGGTTTTTGTTTTCAGCCATGTTTATACCCCATGAATATTGTACACCCCTCCATGTAGGGGGGGTTGCATGGGGGGATTTCCCCCCTGCAGGATCTTAGGGAATCATCCCCCCGGTTGGGGGGTCCAAGGGCCAATGGGGGTTCGGGGGCGAAGCCCCTGAAGGAAACTTTTCCTTGTAAATATATATTGTAATTTCATAGTCAATCTCGACCATTCATCATTAAGTCACAGATATGACGATAAAGATTATGTTGGGGTTTTTTCCCTAGAAGGAAACTCTCTTTCTTTTCTATGAGGCCATTTGTATTGGAGTTGTGTATTGGATTGTAAATATTCTCAGAGAGGAGAGTAAAGAAGAGGAAGTTACAACGGGTGTGTTGTAGATTGTATCTCTTCATTTTGTTGGATAATAAAAATGAAGGACCTAAAAATTTATCTGGTGGATGTAGCCCACACTTGGTGAACTACGTATATCTGTGTCTCTATTGTATTGTGTATATTCTGTGTTTTATCTCTGCATTTGTTTTATTTTATTGCTCTGCGATCCTATTTTTCTAATAGGGTAGGGGTTGTAGGGTTCTTGGAAACTTGAAAATTTCTCCTTTATTACGTTGGCACACCTCACATTTGGTGACAAATTGAAGTATATCCTTCTTCATGCATGTATAAAAAAAATAATGAAGGGAACGAGCATATGTCTTTTGGAAGCTCGAGTGACCTGCAATGGCTTATGAGTGCAACTCTGCTAAGAGATTTTGCTTGAGTGATGAAGAGGGTGATATAACCAGGTGATCCTTATATTGGAGATGATTGTCCTACCAAGTGTAGCCAGTGGGAGGATTAAGGTCCTCTTGAAGATGTTGAATGATCATGGAGATAATCGGGTGTGTGATCCACTCTCAGTGTACATCCTCAATCCAATCAAGGACTGGTAAGGATAAGGAAAAGAGGGATCCTTCCTCCTCATGCTGTCATGACAAAGAAACAACCACTATATTGTCTTCGCTTTTTTTATATATAATTTCATAGTCATAACCCAACATTTTAGTCAACCCTTTTTTTTGTTCGAGGGAGGATAACCTCTGTTCCAAAAAATACTTCAAACTATAATGATTTGTTTTCATATGAAAATAACATCCCAAAAGGTAGGGCCTCCAAGTGTGCACCGCGTGTAGAATGGCCAACATTTCTTTTTCATAAGTGGATCTACCCAAGTTGCAACCACTCGATGCTTATCTAGTAAAGGATATAGGTTGACCCTCTTGAGTGAGGACTATATCTATAACAGTGCCCGAAGCATTTGATTCCACCACAAAAGGTTTGTGGAAGTCATGAAATTCTAGGACAGGAGTAGTGCACATGTCTTGCTTTAACTGGATCAAGGCTTTCTCTGCAATAGGTGTATAATGAAATGCATTCTTCTTTAGAAGTTCAGTCAAGGGCTTAGAAATTTTTCCATAATGGTGGAAAAATTTCCTGTAATAGTCTGTGAGACCGAGAAAACCCTATAGGCACTTTAAGGTCGTGGGTCGTGGCCACTCCTTCATATCTTGTATCTTTTTTGGGTCCACTGTCACTCCTTCGTGACTCACAATGTGGCTCAAGTGCTCCACTTCACTGGTCTGATCCAAAGGAACATTTCGTCTCTTTTACAAACAATTGGTTGTCATGTAGCAAGTTAGCAAGTGAAGGACTTTGTCCACATGAAGAAGTTGGTTATCCCAGGTGCGGCTGTAAATGAGGATGTCATCGAAGAAAACCATGAAAAATTGCCAAAGGTAAGGTTTCAACTGTTTATTCATAAGATTTTGGAAGGTGGATGGAGCATTGCATAAGCCAAAAGGCATGACCAAGAATTCATAATTTCCTTCATGAGTTCTTACAACAGTCTTCGGAATATCTTCCTCCTTCATCCTAATCTGGTGATAGTTAGAGAGAAGGTCCAATTTGGTGAAGAAATAGGCACCTTGGAATTCATCCAACAGATCATTAATGACCAGAATAGGAAACTTCTCTTTGATGGTCAATTTATTTAGGGCCCAAAAATCAAGACTCATGCACCAAGTACCTTCTTTCTTTAATACCATCACTATTGGTGAAGAATATGGGCTTGTACTATGGAAAATTATACCTGCCTCAAGTAATTCTTGTACCATCTTTTCTATTTCATTTTTTTGAGAAAATAGATATCTGTAGGGTCTTAAATTGGGGGGTTGACTTCCCAGAAGGAGAGGGATGCTATGATCATGTGCACCTCTAGAGGGAGGTAAGGAAGTGGGTACCTCAAAGACCTTGGGGTTCTTGTCCAAAATAATTTGCATGCTAGGAGGAACTACTTGTGAGGCTTATTCAATGACCTGGATGGCATTAAATTGAGAAATCACACCATGGTATCCTTTCTTCAACAATTTTTCCATCAAGTGAGAGCTAGTGATTTCAGGAGAGCCTGCTTGGAGACCTCGAAGGGTATAGACGCGAGCCTCGTGGTGAAATCTCATATATAATTCTTGATAATCCATTGTTATTGGTCCCAAAGTGCGAAGCCATTCCAGTCCCAATACAATATCACAACCACCCATGGAAATAGAGAACATTTGGGTTTACAAATGATAATCACCCATTTGGAGTTTGACATTTTCACACCGGCCCCCACACTTCATAATACCCCCATTAGCAATGAGAATTTGAAAATTAGAAACAAGGAGGACAAAGAAATGGAGCTCATCAAGAAGCCTTCGATGAATAAAATTATTGGTTCTACCACTATCAATCAATAGCACAACCATCCTATGTTTAATGTAGCCATTGATCTTCAATGTTTGCAGGGATGATTTACATGAGAGTGCATGAAGTGATATGACCGATTCTAATGAGTCTGTGGGATTGGCAACTAGATCTGCAACATGATCACTGGACGGAGCCTCCTATGGGTCCGAAGCTTCTTCTAATGGGATGTCTTCATAGGGGGAGGAAGATGATGCATCAATTTGGAATAATTTGTTTTCTCTACATTTATGCCCTGGTGCATACTTTTCATCACAATAATAACAAAGTCATTGGTTGCATCGTTCCTCCATTTCGACCAGAGATACCTTTTGTAACTTCAAGGTTTTTGTTGGAGACTAGGTAGCCCCTACGCGAGGACGATTGAAAAATGGAGCCTTCAGGGACGGTGCCTGAAGGGTGGTTTATGCTTCCCTAGCTAATCGACATGCCTGCAACCAGGTAGTAGGATGATGCATACTCACATGAGCCCTCATGGATTCTTTTAAGCCATTGATAAAACATTCAAGGTAAAATTAATTAGATAATTTCTTATTTCTCACAACAAATTTTTCAAATGTTGTGATGAAATCTGATACTAATCTAGTTTGGTGTAGCTTTGTGAGCTTGCCCAAAAAATGAGATTCATGATCAAAACGGGCACAAACTGCTTTGGTGAACATGCTCCAAGTGGGGAATCCAAGATAACACTTCTTCTTCCATTGCCACCATTGCCACCATTCTTGATCTAGGTATAGAACCCAACATGGAGTTTGGTCTCATCATCCCTGATATCATGGAGGATGAAGTATTGTTCCATTTGAGACACCCACCCTTTTGGGTTAGAACCATCAAACTTATGCATGTCAATTTTGGGCACCTTATTCAAAGAGTGTGTAGACCCCCAAGGGGAGTGGGATGAATGAGTATGTTAATTCTAGGAAGATTGTGAATCAGCTAGAATGTGCTCAACATGCTTACCCTTTAGGTCCTGCATCACCTATTTTAGTTGTTGGGATATTGATTCATGTAATACCTTGATGGTTTTCATGTCTTCCTCTAGAATTGTTGTCCTAGAGTCCAGGTTTTTGTGGCTTTGGGAGTGGGTAGTAGGCATGGTAGAGGATTGGGTAGTAGGTGAGGTTTCGGGATGAAAATCTGGGTCACAAACTTTGATAAGTACTAGGGTGATCAAGGAAAAAAGAGGAATCCAATGGGATAGGTGTCAAATAAGGGTGCCTTGGAAAGGGGTAGGACTGCAGAGAGAAAAAAAAAAGATTAAATTGAAGGGTACCACTGTGATCGTAATGAATAGAGGAATGCAATTGACTAGGTTACAAATAAGGATGTTGACAGGCCCCAGACTTTATTTTTATACTCCTATGGAGTTATACTCCAAGCTGTATAATACTTCAGTGACACAATGATCAAATTCTTAACAGGAATAAATGTGTAGGAATTTCGCAACCAGAGTGCAGTAGAAACAGTTGCATGGCAATAGATCTTGTTTGTTCTATTGATTTTTCCGTCCCAAGGGTTAAGGTATTCAAGGGTTCTATAGACAAGGGTTTTCCTTATGTTATATCTCTTTGGTATATGTGCGGGGTCCAACAATAGTACTCAACCCAATATCTCAGGGAACCAACTAAGGAGGCTAGATCACACCCTTAGTCGTACTACCTAACTACCCGGGTACTAGAGATTATCTTCTTGAGTGTTGTTCTCAATGACACTATAACAGTTAGACGGTTGATTGGTTTATCTATGGAGGGATTTAGGATGCCTAGGCCGATCCATATACATGCGTTTTCTAAGGCGCTATCACTCAAAGGGGTACCAATAGGGGTTAGAAGGGTGGAAAAAAATGTGCACTTAAAAACCACTTATATTTACTGCATGTATGACTCCCCAACCAGGGGTTTATGCATGTAAAGATAGATATATGTAGCTTAAAGATGCTAGAATATGTCTCTACCCTGAAAAAATTTACCCCACAATTCGTGCCCTGGAAAGAGCTTTGATACCACTTGAAATATTCCAGATATAATATTGTATGCAGAATGGAAATATTGAGCAAGCAATAATAGAACAACAATGATATATCCAGAACAATATCATAATAATACCAGAATAACACCAGAAAAAACACCTTTATTAATGATAGAAATGTTCACTTGCCTCTTCGAGGGGGAAACCTCCAGCAAAGCATAGATCAATTACAATAATCTCCAAGACAACTTAAACTATGCCTCCTACACTTATTTATACTTATACCTTCTAAGAAAACTTCTAGAGGAAGATCATTCTAGAAGCGAAAGCTTCTATGAGGTCTTCTTACATTGACTTATTTTCATTTATTTATTCTACTTTCTAAGGAAACTTCTAGAGGAAGATCTTTCTAGAAGCGGAAGCTTCCATTATGTCTTCTTACATTGACTTATTATCATTTATTTATTAGGCCTTATTAACTAATATCGGCCTTTATTACATAGAAAACATATCCTACTAACTAATGATCCATGGAGAGAGGTTAGGTATATCTATTGGTCTAGAATGCAATAATATTTAGCACGATATATTAGAGGATGTATACTTTGTTGTACCAACAATCCCAACAATAGAAAGCAAGGTCTATACCATCCCTTACCTTTACCCACTCAACCTTGGGAAAGCATTTCCATGGATTTTATGGGAGGGTTACCAAAAACCCGGAAGGGACGTGACTATTTATTTATGGTATTTGACAGGTTCAACAATATGTGCATTCTCATGCCTTGTAAAAATACCATCAGTGGACAAGAAGCAACAAACAAGGTCTTTGAACAAGTCTGGGTGCACTTTGGGATACCACAAAACATCATCTTAGACATATATACCATATTTCTCAGTGAATTTTGGACTATATTGTGGGAGAAGATGAATACTTAGTTGAAGAGGTATACAACATTCCATCCATAAATAGATGAGCAGACAAAAGTAGTCAACATGACTTTGGTTGATCCAGGTGGATATTGGTGGCCACCCGCCTATTCCACTTGGACCCACACAATTGTTTCTTTCGGTTTTTAAGTCTCCTTAATCGTAGCAAAATTTACTATTTTTAGCAGTTTTTCGGGTCCTGAACTTCCGGAGCCGTTTTGAGGCCCTAAACAACGTTTTTTGGGCATGAATGCTCCAACGAATATTCAGTTTCAAACTTGATGTTCGCTGTCAGCAATGTAGTCCTCAGATAGATCTTTCTAACGATGTGTCATGTGCATCAAACAGAGATAGTATGCCAAAGTTACAACCTCGGGAAATTGATGTACCAATTTACCCCAACGGGGCCCATATTCTGGTGTTTCATCTCCTAGGGTTAGGTTTTTGGATGTTTAGGGTTTTCCATTGTTTCTCAATAATATATAGGCCTTCGAGCCTCATTGTAACATAGATTTCATAGGCCAGTAGCCGCCACATCTCTTCTCAGAGATAAGCTACCAGCGCCCGAGCTATTTTATTTCCATTCTATCTGTAAGCATATTTCAGTCATTTCTTGTTAATGAAATGAAGTTTTACTTCCGCTGCATATCTGCGTTTATGTGTATTTCTGTATTTCATTGTGTTCCTGCATAAATCTGGATCAGTGGTATCGGAGCAGTCTGCTCTTTCTCAATCCTTCTTTGCATGTCCCCAAGGAGATCAGGGTATAAGGAGTTAGGGCTCGATCTGGTTGAACCGTTGCAAGATCAGCCTCGCAAACCCCGATGACTGCCCATGGGGGAAGAAAAGAAAGATGAGGGAGTAGGAGATCCTATCAAATTATTGGTTGAAGAGGCCCTCAAGAAACAAAGGAACGTGATGATGGACAACTTTGCCTAGATCCTTCAATGGCTACCCACTGGTAGCGAATCTACATCCAATAGCCACTCTAGAGGCGCCACTCCTTTTAAGGTACAAGTAAACTTTGACATTCCCATATTTGAGGGTCAAATAGATGCAGATGGCATTGATAGATGGTTGAATCTGCTAGAAGGATATTTCTCGGTTCATGACTTTTCTGATCGAGAAAGGATTATTTTTTCACTCCTCAAAGTCGCCCGCCATGTCAAGGACTGGTGAGAAACCTACTGGGAGCAACAGAGCGAGGGGGAACCCTCTCTGTTCTCGGTCACACCCACTTAGAATTATTTATGAGATGCCATCAAGGAACAATATTATCTCGTGGGGAGCTATGAGGACAAATACATACAATGGACTACGTTGTGAAAGCAAAGAGACCAAGATGTGCATGAGCTGACAAATATGTTCCATACCCTACGCACAATGTTGGGTATCAAAGATTCAGAGAAACATTTGGTGTTAAAGTACCACAATGGTCTTCATAGATACATCCAGGAGGAAATGGAGTTCCTCAACATCTCCTCACTTGGTGTGACATACCGGTATGCTGCCAAGATTGAGCAGAAGTTCAAACAGAAGAAGCGAGACTTTGGGTCTGAGAATCAGAAGCCAGGGAAAGGTACCCCCAAACCGTCGAACAAAGAATCAAGCCAAGGCGGGGCGGCCCAGGACAACCCACCAAAGACGCAAGCAAAGAACAACATCACAAAGCCAAAAAAGGACACAGGGAAGTGGTGTGAGTTCCATAAGAGCTCCACTCACAACACAAATGAGTGTCGGGCCAAGCAGTCATTGGTAGCCAAGTTGAAGGCTTCTGAATCGGATGCAGGCTCCGACTCTGAATCAGAACTCGACAAGGGGAATGACAGGGGGAAGCAAATTATCAATGCAGAGCCCAATGCCACCTTTGCCACCACAAAGATCCAGAAGAAGGAACCAGAAGATCCAAAGGAGGCGGAGCGCCTCTTCCATTCCTAGATGTGGGTAAAGGGTTCCCCGTTGTAGTTCATTGTCGACAGCGGGAGCCAGAAGAACCTCATCTCAGTAGAGGTCATGAAATGGCTGGTCTTGCCGACCACAGCACACCCACAACCATACACCATCGGGTGGTTCCACCAAAGATGGGACCTCCACATAAGCCAACAATGTCGCCTTCCCTACAACATCAAGCCCTTCACGGATGAGGTATTATGTGACATTGATCCTCTTGATGTTTCTGATGTATTAATAGGCCAACCATACTTGTGGAAGCAACACGCTGTGCATGAGTCCAGGCCTCGTGCTGCTATTATTACTTTGGGAAATAAGTTGTACAGGATACCGGAAATAACACAACCTACAACCATCTCTTTGGTTACTGCAAAACAATGCAGTAAGCTCATTGCCAAAACCAAGAAATTTGTTTTCCTGATGATCCACCCTCATCGAAAGAAGAAGATTGCGGCCACAACCTCCAGATAAGGCCCCTATGCACAACAACAACAGATGGATAATGTCATCGAGGAGTACGAGGACATATTCACCTCCCCCGCATGGGTGCCTCTACACTTTTAGGTCAAGAACCCCCTTGATCTGACCCCAGGTGCGTCGTTGCCCAATGGACCGATCTATCGGTGCTCTGTTCTGGAGAATGACGAAATCAAGAGGAAGATTCAAGAGCTGTTGCAGAAAGGTCACATCCAGTCGAGTTCATCGCCCTGTGGGAGCCCGATCCTACTGGTGCAGAAGAAGGATGGGACTTGGAGACTCTGCATTAAATACCGGGCACTGAATAAGATTACTATCCGGAATAGGTACCCGATCCCACAGATTGATGACCTTCTAGATCAACTCAAGGGGGAGAAATATTTCAGAAAGATCGACTTGAAGTCTGGGTATCACCAGATACCAATCGAACCCTCTAAGGTGTGGAAGACTACCTTCAAATCCAAGGAGGGCCTTTTCGAATGGTTGGTCATGCCTTTCAGGTTGACAAATGCCCCTGCAACCTTCATGAGACTAATGGATGACATCTTGCGACCATTCACCAACTCATTTGTACTGGTGTACTTGGATGACATTCTGATCTTCAGCCAAACTTGGGAAGAGAACCTCCACCACATCCGACAAGTCCTCCAAACACTGCGGCAACACAAGTTCTGTGCCAATTTGGAGGAGTGCACTTTTGGCATGACCCAGGTTTAGTATCTAGGATACATTATTGATGAGTGGGGGGTGCATGTGGATCCAGCCAAGATCCAAGTCATTCGGGATTGGCCAGCCCCAACCACCCTAACAGAGCTCCACCTCTTCTTGGGTCTTTCCAATTTCCATTGCAGGTTTGTGTTGGGATTCTCTCATATCACTTGGAACTTGAGTCAAGTCACCAAGGGAGGAGTGAAAGAAAAATTATTTTGGTTTGAATCTCAACAGAAGGCGTTCGACGATTTGAAGCATCGTCTCTACTCTGAACTAATGCTCACATTACCAGACTTGCAACAACCATTTGAGATCGAGATATATGCCTCCGACTATGTTATTAGGGCAGTCCTTACTCAACAGGGGCTTCCAGTGGCATATCAAAGTGAGACACTTTCCGACATAGTCCGAAAGTATCCCACTTATGACAAGGAGATGTATTCCATTGTGCAGGCTTGCCGACAATGGAAGCATTACATTTTGGGAAAGGAAATAGTCATCCACACAAACCATCGACCCTTGCAATTCATACAGACATAAGGGAAGTTGCAGAACGATCGCCATCAAGAGTGGTCCACATACCTACAACCGTTTCATTTGGACATTAAGTGCAAGAAAGGAAGCACCAATAATGTTGCAGATTGCCTCAGCCGACCCCCTATCATGGCGCTAACCACGATGCTCAACTCTTCTTGGCATGAGACTTCCGATTGGCCACTTCTCTACAAAAGTGATCCAGAATTCGGCCACACATACAATACGCTCTTGGAGGGTAAGCAAGTTCCTAATTTTCACCTCTAGGATGCCCTGCTATGTCACCTGTGACATATTTGTGTTCCTTCAAGTGAGCGTGCCAAGATGATTTGGGAGGCGCACTACAGTCAGGTTGCTAGGCATTTCGGGGTCAAGAAAACCGTGGCAGTACTGCAAAAGTATTTCTATTGGTTGAATCTTTGACAAGATGTCGGAAAGTACATCAAGTCCTGCACTACTTGCGCCATTGCCAAACTGACCATCAAGAAGCAATGCTTCTATACTCCGCTACCCACCCCTATTCGACCTTGGGAATCCATCTCCATGGATTACATGTTGGGCCTTCCTTCTACTAAGCATGGCAATGACTATGTTTTTGTGGTCATTGATAGGTTCTCGAAGCCACTGCTAAACTCTTCTTTGAGCGAGTGTGGGTACACTTTGGGATCCCACAGTCTATCATCTCGGATCAGGACAACAGGTTCCTCAATACATTTTGGTCCAACCTCTGGTCGATGCTGGACACCAAGATCACCAAGTCCACAACTTTCCATCCGCAAACTGATGGCCAGAAAAAGGTCGTCAACCGGATGATTGTACACATTTTGTGCATGTACAACTCAAAGCATCCACGCACATGGGATGAGAACCTCCCCTATGTACAACACAGCTACAACCGGTCTCTCCATAGCTCAACCAGTCATATCCCCTTTCAGGTGGGCTTGGGATTGCAGCCACTATGTCCCATTGACATAGCCATGCCATTTGCGGCTACTCTGGCAGATTCAGCCCATGTCTAGCCTAAGGCTGACAAGGAAAACAACTTCAGTGAGCGCATTCAACACATCTTCCAACAGGTTCATGAAATCTTGGACAGAGCCAATGCTAAGTACAAGCAGCAACATGATCAACATCGGGTTCCACACAACTTCCAGGTGGGAAACACAGTGTGGCTACATTTGCAAAAGGAGCGTCTCACTGGACCCTACTGCAAGATTCCCCCGCTCCGTTATGGACTATACACC
>SNQJ01S0019387.1:105455-125329 GCA_010110895.2 Picea sitchensis
AAATAGCGACAGGTAATGGGACCGTCATATGAAAACGTCAAATCTAATGTGCCCCCCCACACACATGAAAATAATATAACTCCTACCCAACATTCTCTGACTCTTTGTTTTCTTTGCATACAGGGGGTCACATGATTACATAGTCAACAGTCTAGGGAATTAATGCTCATTGTTTCTCTACACCAGGAGAACTTCTCAAATCTCACTGACATTGTCAATGACTTTGCAACATTCTTCAAAGTGTCAACCTTCTCCAGCAACACCTTCTTGTCTTCCACCATGTCTCTCACAAAGTGATACTAAACATCAATATGCTTTCCCTTTGAATGATAAGTTGGGTTCTTTTCCAGGAAGATTGCACTCTAACTATCACAATCTAATCTTATTGCTTGTTGTACCAACCCAATACCTAAACACAATCTCTGTAACCATATTGTCTCCTTGGATGCATGAGTGGTTGCCACGTATTCAACTTCTGTAGTCGAGAGTGCCACTACAACCTATCTTTTTCTCACCCAACCGATTTCTCCTCCAAATAGGTTAAACACATACCCACTTGTAGATCTTATGCGATCTAGATCTCCATCCCAGTCTGCATCAACAAACCCATGTATGTCCAACACTTTTTGCAATCATGGTCTTCCTTGGTAGAAAAATCCATAGCTAGAAGTGCCACGCAAATACCTGAAAACCCTCTTTACAATAGTTCAATTCTCCTCCCATGATTTTGACATATACATGCACAAAAATCCCACTGCATGTGCAATGTATGGTCTAGTACAGACCATTCCATACATCAAACTACCAACTGCACTAACATATGGAACATGGGACATATCCTCTTCCTCTAAGTTCATGTGTCTTGGGACATTGATCTGCAGATAACTTTACACCTACAGGTATATGAACCTTGATTGGTTTACTTTCCTACATATTAAACCTTTGATATATTGTCTTAACATATTTTCTCTTATTCGACCAGAGTTTCATGTTTGCATGATCTCTTTTAATCTTCATTCCTAGAATGAAGTTAGTAGCATTGAGATCCTTCATGTCAAATTTGGAGGATAGTTGTGATTTCACCTCCTTGATAACATCCATGTTATTTCCTATTAACAACATGTCATCGACATACAACACTACATAAATGAAGCGATTGCCAACCTGCTTGGAATATACACATTGATTATCCCTACTTCTCACAAATCCTAGTCCAACGATGTATGTGTCAAACTTTTGGTACCACATCCTAGGTGATTTCTTTAGACAATATAGTGACTTCTTTAGCTTGTAGACTAGCTCTTTCTTTCCCTTCACTGCAAATCCTTCTGGCTGCTTCATGCAGATTTCTTCTTCCAGATCCCCATGTAGGAATGTTGTCTTCACATCCATATGTTCTATTTCAAAATCAAAAGTAGCAGCAATAGATAAAAGAACTCTAATAGAAGTTAACTTTGCAACATGAGAAAAAATTTCACCAAAGTCAATTCCCTCTACCTGTGAATAATTTTTTTCTACTAACCGAGCTTTCTGTTTCTCCACTTTTCCTTCTACATTCAACTTTTTACTAAACACTCATTTGCTTCCAATGGTATTTCTTCTAGTTGGAAAATCAACTATATCCCATGCCTCATTCTTATCCAAAGCATCCATATCTTCAACCATGGCCTTCTTCTAGAGTTCACTATCCTCTGAATTCACTACATCCCTTACAGTTCTAGGATCATCATCAATAATATATAAAGAAGACTTAACATGAAAATCAGGTGGACTATACCTTTATGGTTGACTTATTTCCCTCATTGATTTCCTCAATACTTGAGTATGAGGTTCTTCTTATTCTTATTCATCTTCTTCCATTGGTTTAGATTTTGCATCATCCAACTCAAACTCTATTTTCTCATGTTATTCTTTCCTTTGTAGGAATTCTTGTTTGGGAACATCTTTAACCTCTCTAAAAACAACATCCTAACTATAAACAGTCTTCTTCGTTTCTTGGTTCCAAATCTTATAATCTTTCATATCATCTTTATAACCAATAAAGATACACTTTTCATCTTTATTATCCAACTTACTCCTATTTTCCTTTGGAACATGTACATAAGCATCACAACTAAACACTCTGAGATGTTCAAGAGAGGGTTTCTTACCAGTCCATACCTCATGCATATTTTTTTCCACCAACGCCGACGAGGGTGATCTATTTACCATGTAACATGCAGTACCCACTGCCTCTGCCTAGAATTATTGTCCTAACCTGACACCACTGAGCATGCTCCTTTCTTTTTCCATCAACGTCATGTTCATCCTTTATGAAACCCCATTCTGTTGAGGTGTATATGGAGTAGTCTTCTTCCTTTCTATACCGCACTTCTTACAGAACTCTTAGAATTCATTCCCACCATTATATTTCCTTAACAAATTTATTTCCTTCTCTGTATGATTTTCTACCCGAGAATTAAACTATTTAAATTTATCAAATACCTCATATTTCTTCCTGAGAAAATAAATCCATGTGCTCGAGAAATCATCTATGAATAAAACATAATACACATATTTACCTAGTGATGGAACAATAACAAGTCCAAAGACATTACTTTGTATCGACTCTAAGATCCCCTTCTCTCTTGTAGCACTAGATCAGAATCTTAATTGATTATGTTTACCATATATGCAATGTTCACAGAAATCAAAATCCAGGGTGCAATTAGACATACCTTCAACAATACCTTTACTGTGTAGTTTTCGAAGGCCCTTTTCTCCAATATGTCATAGTCTTTGATGCCATAGCATGGTATTATTTCCAAGGACATTATGGATCTTGTCTTCTTTATTTCTCTGCTCAAGGACAACAAAATTGTTACACCCATTAGTATAAGTTCTTCCAAACAACTTGTACAGAGTTAGACATCAAACTCCCCTCATCAATACCATTACTCCTCTGACCATCTTGCAAGTTCCCTTTCCCAATAAAGTATCCACACCTACATCATCCAACTTACTTACAGATATTAGGTTACTGGATAGATCTAGGATGTGCAAAACTACAGAGAAAGTTATAATCCTTTCATCTTTCAGCAACAACTTAACCCTTCCACGTCCCATGATTTTGGTTGTCGATTCATCTCCTAAGAAGACATCATCTCCCTCATACTTTTCATATTCATTGAACCACTCCCTGTGAGGAGTCATATGAAATGACGCACCTGATTCGATCAACCATACATCACGATCTGCATGTGTACCTGTAGATTCCAGGTAAACATCACCTCCTTCTTCTGTGGAGGTTTTCACATTTGTGGAAGAGGAATCATCATATCCCTTTTCTTTATCAACTTTCTTAGACCTGCAATCTTTCTTATAATTTCTAGCTTTACCACATTTCCAACATTTCCTGAAATATTCTCCTGGGGATTTAGATCTATGTTTATATTTAGATCTCCCTCCTGAAGAATTATTTGTATCCCTATCTTTGGGATGAGCTCTTACAAATAAATAATCTATGCTATAAAAATCCATGTTTTTCCACTTCATATCTTTCGATAACAAGGATGAAACCACATCCTCATACTTCAATGCAAATTGAGTAGTACTACCAATTGCTACAACTAGATTATCCCAAGAGTTTGGCAAATACCATAACAAAGAAATACAATTATCTTCTTTTGTAATCACAATATTAACAAATCCAAGTTGACTTACTAGAGTATTGAAGGAATTTAGATGCTCTATCACAAAGTCTCCATCTTTCATCCTAAGATGATGTAGCTTCTTTGGAATAAACAACTTGTTTACCAGGTAGTTTAACTAGTACACATTTCTCAACTTTTCACACAGTTCCTTGGCTGTAGATTTTCTCGACACATTCAATAACACTGAATCCCCCAGGCAAATTCGAATCATAGTCCTTTATCTTCTAACATATTCTCCCAATCTTCTTGCAACATACCAGTACATTGAGTACTAGTAGTTTGTGTACCAGTAGTTTGTGTACTTTTAGGTTGTGTATCAGTAGGTTGTGTACCAGGATCCACAATGATCCATTATTCTTTGTCTACAAGAAGGTCCTCCATATTGAGCTTCCATAGCTCAAAGTTTTTACCATTGAATTCCTCAATCTCGATTCTAGAACTGTTTCCCATTCTCTTTCAACACACAAATGATGTGTCCAAGTAATTTTCCCTCTTGTATTCCAAAATTGGACTTTTTGGGATTCAATGAGATGCCAAACTTCCTACATTGCTGAAAAAATCTTCTTAGATGTTTAAGATGTTCATCATCAAAATATGAAAATACAGTCATATCATCTAAGTAAATGACAATAAACTTATTTTTTCATCAACAAAGGCTATGTCCATGGCCCTTTAGAAGGTTTCCCTTGCATTCATAATCCCAAAAGGAATTTTGGCATACATGAAAGTACCCCAAGGTGTTGTAAAAGTTGTCTTCTCTTGATCATCAGGATGCACCATGATTTGGTTGTATCCCGAAAATCCATCAAGCATTAATATTTTCTGAGATTGAACCACCTTCTGCATAATGTAATCCATCTTGGGAAGTGGATAATTGTCTTTCAGAGACACCCTGTTTAGATTCTGAAATTCTACACACAACTTGATCTCACAACTTTTCTTCCTGACAGGCACTAGGTTATCCACCCATTTAGAGAATATGAAGGACACTATAATTTTGGCATCAAACAACTTCCTTACCTCCTTCTCAATTAATGGTAGCATCAGATGATTAATTCTTCTGAGTTTTTTCTTGAAAGGTTTGTGATCATCCTTGATTGGAATTACATGTTGAATTGCCTTAGTATCATCGACCTTTAAATCTTCATAGCTCCAGGCAAAAACATCATGGAAATATTTCATTAGGATGGTATACCTTTGCTTAATTTCTGGACTGAGTGTCTTGGACATTTTAATGATCTTGGGATATTTCTAAGTCCCAATGTTTCAATCTTTTATGTCCTCATCATTTGTAGTGATTTTAAAATTTATGGCTACATCGCTGTTGTCAAAAAGTTTTTCCAATGGGACCAAGCCCTTGGGAATGATGTTATTTTTGAGCTTCACTATATCTCTACCAGCAATCTAATTTTGAAAACAGTCATCATTTGTGAACATAGATGCATTTTATGCCTCACAACAACAACACTCATCATCAATATTTGAATTGGAAAATTCATCACTCATCTGAAGGAATATTTCTACCTGTTTGTCATCCTCAAAAATCTACCAATACTTAATGTTGTCAGGTACTGTTGGCTTGTGCTTGACTTTAATTTCATACTTTCTATTAGGAAAAATTGGAATTTTAAAAACAGAGGCCGAAGTAGCTAACACATCAACAATTAGATTTTTCCCTCTTGGAATCACTGAGAGGTTATATTCTGAAAAATCTTCAAGAAGATCAAGTACTACATTCCTATATTCCCTTAATCTAGGATGCTTTGAATGATATATACCCTTTACCCGATTTATAATAAGCTCAGAATCCCCATGTAAAACTATCCTCTTAGCACCCATGTCTTTCAAAGTCTTCAATCCCAAAATCAGTGCCTCATATTCATCCATGTTATTTGCACAATCAAAAGAAAATTTGCAAGAACAAATTTTTGTACCTCTCTTGGGAGGGATAATCCACACACCTTCTCTAGCTCCCTCTTTGCTAGCTGCCCCATCAAAGTTCATGTTCCACATCTCATCCTCTTCATTGTTTTGTTGATTTGTAATTTTCTCTGTTTAATTATCATATTTGTCTTTCATGGGTATAACAGTGCTTGGTTCTTCCTCTTCAAAGCTTAGGTCATTATAGAAAATAGAAGAACCAAAATCAGTGTCTACAGAGTAAATATGATGATTGTTTGGTTGGTATTTTTTACTCACCATGTACTTGAGCAATACTTCCCTGTACAATCTTCTTTCTTGGCCAAAAACATGGATAGTGGCATATGACATATCCATTTGCAAAGTGACTTTCAACTTTGCAGCCCATGATCTTGATAACAACATGCCAAGTTTTGGAGGGATATCATAAACAACCACATACATGATGAGATTTTTTGATGGAATTTTGGGACAATGACACAACCAGATCTTTGACTAAACCCAAGCATTTCACCTTCCTCGAGTCAAAAGAGAAAATATCATTGTAAGGCCTGGCAATGTCTAGACCCATCTTATGCATGACTACCTTGTGCATCAGATTATCAGATGCTCTTGAATCTAACATAGCATTATGTAAGTTCATATCATAAATTTTAAGACTAACATAGAAAGGGGGTACATCATCAACATCACCACTCTCCTCCACATTTGGGCCAAACAAGATGGAAGGATGATCATCTTGCACATTTAAAGTGTCAGAAGCTTCTTCCATCTTGAGCATCTTAATGATCTGATTTCTATATTCACCATTTTTAATCATCTCATTGAATGGAACATAGCTTTTTATTTTATCCATTTCACTTTCAAAATTAAAAGGAGATGGGTTTTTATCTACCTCTTTGATGACTCATTCCTTTCTTTCCTTAGGTGTCTTCTTTGGGGGTTCTTCTTTTAATTTTCCTTTCTCCATTGCATCCTTTGTTGAATTGTCTTTCTTAGGTTGACTTGTGGAATTGGAGCTCTTCTAAAATTTTGATTTTTGGGTTGAAAATCATTTTCATCTCTGGTGGCAAGATTATTATCCAAGGACATTTTCATCTGATGACTGGGAAGTTGAGGGTTGTGCCTCTCCTTGGACCTTTTTCATATCTTTGTCAGGATTATGTTTGATCTTCCCTGAGGCCATTAGATTTACTTCCACTTCAATTGCATCACTCATCATGTCATCTAGTGTAGTAGATATTATTTCTCTCAACATCAAGGCAAAGTCACTGCCAAAAGAGTATGCATATCGAAGTTGGGCAGCTCCAAGAGGGGATTTTACTTCAGTAGGAATTGAATTGTAAATTTTTATAAATCTGGTTGAAAACTCTTGTACTGTTTCATTAGGTGATCTCTTTATGTTATTATACTGAGTTATACACTAGAGAGAATTCTTCTTGTCACCCCACCTTGCAAGGAAACTTGTTTCAAAGGCTGCAAAATTAAGAATACTTGTTGTTGGAAGGACTTTGAACTATTTTCTGCCTTCACTTGAGAGACTTTGTGCAAACAATCTCAATTTTACATCTTGATGATCTACTTCATCTAGGTCGACAAACATCATTAAACCAATATAAGTGTCTTTGGGCTAATACATTCTCTTCAATATCAAATGATTTGATTCTTTGATTATAATTTTTAGGTAAATCGTGCAATAAAACACTGAAAACATAGTCTCCTTAGATTACATCTACTTGCCTCTGAATGCTTCTCATGACTATAGGATTTATCTCTGCACTCTTCATTACAGCTTAGGGTCGCAATTGCCCTCCATGCGATCAATAAGGAGTTTCCCACCTTTTTGCACCTTTTTGCACTTTAGACGAATAAGCACTGCTACAAAATAGCAAACCCTTCACGAACTTCCCTGAGCCCGCAGCTATTGCCCTAGCTACAACACTATTGTAGCCTTCGCCTGTGGACAATGGAGAGACTGTGTTTACTAAAGAGGAATCGGTGAATTGGGTTTGTTGCTCAAGAAATTTGTCCAAGAAATCCAATTTAGAGGAATCATATTCTACAAGAAATGAGACTACATAATTCAATACTGCTGCTGGAGTAACCTTTGACAATATTACTGTATCGTCGGTATCCTCGAAGGACTCCACATCTGCTGCAGAAGTGAGAATGCAGAATAAATAGCGCATGTACGTCCTTGGAAATAGGCCAACGTAAATACTCTCCAACTTTAGCTACCATAGCTGATTCTGTGCTTCGCTGATTACACCGAACGATAGAAAACTCGCCCCTACCAATTTCAACAATCCACTCTCCGTCCACCACGTGAACAACTGCTGAAGAAATCATGACAAGATTTTCTTCCACGGCCACAAGGCCCACGTCTGTCCAAGTCCTATCTTCGAAACAATCTGCGAGATCCGAAACTTTCTCTACGTTTATCCCAGAACAAGCCCATGCATTCTCATCCTCGGCACAATTTGCAATATTTGAAACCTTTTTAACATCTTGGAACCCATATTCAATATCTGAAACTTCCTCAGAAATTTCCGGCCGGTGTTGTCCAAAATCTAAAACATTCTTAACATCTTCCGACTCGTGTTCATTATCTGAAGCTTCCGACTCAATTTCGACCTCCAGCTTTGATAAATAGGCCTTTTCGGCCACGGCTCTGGAATCCTTGTGCTTCTCTTTGCTTCGATTAAAGATATTGTATGTTAATCCCCTCATGTTGGAACCTGTTATTTACTCTCGCAATGTTAGAAAAATAGTGCCAATTTACCTGGACTGTGACCTTCTTGTTTACTCTGTCGCTCTGAGTTCGAATATTAAACTCTTCTAATCCATATGCTTTTATGATAAATTTTGTTTCAATATTTCACCAAATTCAAAGCAATGGGCTCTGCCCTAGTTCATGGTGGTATGCATACGTTTTATTAAAAATTCTACAATGGGCTGCAGAAAGAGGCGGCGAGCCGCGAGAGCGCTTATCGATGGTCGATGAACGCTGAACCAATGTATACTATTTGGGTTAACTTGGGAGTAATAGCATAGCATCTGGGTTGGTTTAAAATGAGCTAAAATTTTTAGGTTAAAATTTTGAAATGTATAAAAAAAATTCAAATTACTTTTGAAAATTTGACTTAAAATTTAACTTGATTTAGACTTTACTTGAAAATCTTAAGTCAAAACAAAAAATTGCTTCAAATTAGCATACTCTTATACTATTTTTTTTATTAATAGTTAAATGACATGTTATCGATATCTGAAGTAAAAAAAGTTCCGGAGAGCATGTATCACAAATTACAATTAAGGAAAATCTCGAGAAAGAAATGGAGATTTTTTTATCGTGCCGTTGGCAATCCACGTGTCGATGAAATTGAATATAAGTAGACACATTTTTATTTTGGGTAAATAATGTCATCACCGAAATTGTTGCTTTCACGTGGGAAATAGCGACCTTAATTAGAAAAAAGTTGAAACAAGTCAACTATCATGATGAGAATAACTATGTAGACCTATGTGGAATTTGGAGAAAATATTTTATCAAATTAACCTTAAACTTGACACGAGCTTAATTAAATATAGAAAATTAGTAAATTAACAGCTATACTTTTTTTTCATATTTCTCAAAAGTGTACATGTAATTATTGGCTGCCATGAGAATATTCAAAAATATAAAACAGTCTTTTACTGCCTAATATCAAAACCCACAAAATACTATCCATCTATGCCATTGGGTCTCATATTACCAAAAAAAAATCACAAAATACTACACCGTCATTTGATAATGGAGCAAAAGCCCTCAAGCTTTAATATAAACTTAAGTACATAGTTGGGCTTTTATGCCCTTCTTCACATAAGTCGTAAGCTATGGATTTTGGAAGCTTCATAAGCGCTTGTTTTGAAAGGTAATCTGTTTCTTGATTGTCTTTTCTGTAAACATGGTCAAAAGAGATGTCCCTCCACTGATTAATGAGGTATGCAATTTTTTTTTTCCATTTCTCCAAGATAACCACCTATAATGATCATTTTTCTTTTATCCAATCGATGACGATTCTAGAATCTCAAAGCTAAAATTAATAACAACCATTCCCCATAAGTTCAACGCTAATGCTAGATCCACCTCCACAATTTATCATCCATTTGTAAAAGGTATGTTTCTTTATCTTAATTATTAACACCTATACCTATATATATGTCATTTTGTTTAAAAATTATATCTAAATAATTGACCATCTGATGGCTTTACCACTTACATGTAATAGTATTCATAATTTTTAAATCACATTTTTGTTTTTAAAAAGTATGTACAAGGTATTTGACATGTTTTGGATTAATGCATCGTACAAGATGCCATAATGTTTGGAACCAATCTAGATTATGAAACCATTTAAGAATTATATCTAAATAATTAACCATGTGATAGCTTTACCACTTTCATATAATAGTATTCATAATTTTTAAATCACATTTTTGTTTTTAAAAAGTATGTACAAGGTATTTGACATGTTTTGGATTAATGCATCGTACAAGATGCCATAATTTTTTTTTGAGACATCATATACATTTGAATAATTAAGTTTGAGGACAAGAATTGTTCTATGGAGGGGTTAGATGTTACACTTTGTTTTTTGGGAACACATTACTTATTTTCTTTGAGTGGTGAAAGCATGTATGTAGTTGTATTAATATGTATTTTTATTATGTCTTATATTAAAAAAAAAAAAAATGTGTAAGGAACATTTTTATTTTGAATTTTCATTAAACTACAAATTATGCATGAATTGGTTCTGTGATTTGGGAGAATAAGATTTTGAATTGTTGTTGCATAGTGTGCTTGAAACATAGTTATCAATCTAATGAGAATTGTGACCTCAAAACGAGAATCTTGGCTCAAAAAACTCATATTTTTGCATAAGAAACATGAAAATCAATCCCCAAATCAAAAAGTGGTGCTACTGGTAACACCATTTTTTTAAACGAAGTCAAAATTACAACATTTTTCAAGCATAGCCTTCAAAACTCATACATTACATCACTATGCCAAAAAAAAAAAAAAATGAATAGTAAATGGTCACTTTAATTTTTTTTTATATATTAGCAAATTATTTTTTTCCAATGAAAAAAAATAAAAAATTTAAAATCCAAATTAAACCCAAAAAAAATTAAAAAAATTGGAAAAAAAACGTAAAACAATAACTATATATAATTATAATAATAATAATAAAAGAAAAACACTTGAAACTTAAAAAGACAAAAAAAATGGCAGAAAACAATAAAAAAAAACTAGCATTTAAATAAAATATTAAAAAAATGAAAAAATGAAAAAACCCTAAACTAAAACATTGTATAAAAAGTTTTTATGAAAAAACAAAAATGAGATAAAATATTTTTTAAAAACTTAAAATAAAATTAAAAACTATAGTTTATATATAAAATGTATATATAAACTAAGTTATATTATGGAGAGGGTGAGTGGCCATGTCGGGCGTCGCCCCTGCCATAGCCTTCCAAACTCATAATATAATTACCATGCCAAAAAAATGAATAGCAAATGGTCACTTCGCGAATTTTTTTAGTATATTAGCAAATTATTTTTTCCAATGAAAAAAAATAAAAAAAATTTAAAATCCAAATAATTACGGTTTTCTATGGACATGATTAAACAAAAAAAAAAAAAAAACGTAGTCAATAAATCTATATATAATTATAATAATAATAATAAAAGAAAAACACTTGAAACTTAAAAAGACAAAAAAAATGGCGAAAACAATAAAAAAAAACTAGCATTTAAATAAATAAAAAATGCAGGAAAATGAAAACCTCAAACCAAAAACATTGTATAAAAACTGGAAGATGATTTTGTATATTGTTTTTTTTTTTAAAACTTAAAATAAATTAGAAAAACTATAGTTTATATATAAAATGTATATATAAACTAAGTTATATTATGGAGAGGGTGAGTGGCCATGTCGGGCGTCGCCCCATCCCTCGAGGGTCAGGTCGTGGTCACGTGGGGCCACACTTACCCGCCTTTATTGTGGTCGTAATGCCCGACATCATTCCTCGTGAGTCTCGACCGCATATTAACCAACGCGATGGCTAATGGGGTTTCTGGCCCATCAGGGACCATATCTAGTATGAGGTTCCATCGGCTGCATACCGGGTATGTGGCTACAACCTAGTCCGAGGTTCTCACCGGCTGTGACAGCCGGCTGCATTGGCCAGCGCCATGGCCTAAGGGAGGCATCGCACCATGTATGGCTCTACATATTTCTCCGCGGGTTTCTAAAACGAGAATCCAGCTTTGAAATTCATTTCTCCTGCTTTGAAATCAACAATATTTCTCATACTAGAACGGAAGCCAATATTTCCTCCGCAGCTTGAAACAAGAATACCAATTTCCTTTTGAAATTATATCTCCGTTTTTTTTGTTTTTTTTTTTTTTTTTTCGTTCCGAGATATTTTATTTATAAGATTATATCTAGGGCTTCCGGTCAGAAACCTGTGACACTCTCAGAAGTTTCTTCAACTTCCGTATTCTTGCAGAACAGTTTCGTCTCTAAATGGGTTGGAGCATTTGGATATACAGTTCAAAGTAGCCAATTTTTTTGATTCAATTTTAATTTTATGCAAAGAGATTTAAATATATATATTTTTAGCTTTGCTTTTATAAAGCAAAGTTGATTTGAGATAAACCAATCCATAATAATAATTATACATTTTTCTCTCTTTCAATATGAGCACTCCACACCGGCCCCAAAACCCCATCCTGGCAGGCCTCCCAAAATCACCCTAGAGATCATTTACTATTATATGGAATCGTTAGAAAAAAGAAGAGAAGAGAGAGATGATAAAATACAAAGAGATAGAAACATTAGAAAAAGGAGTGAAGAAAGAGACGAAACTCCAAATAGAGCTAGAGGTAAAGATTGATAAAAACTAAAGATACCATTCAACTCCAAATAGAGGATAGATCTTCAGAGGGTCTAAGAGGAATTGCGCATAAATGAAGGATAGAATTCAAGAAATGGAAAACATAAACAATCAACCTAAGAAGGAGGTGTTGAAGAAAATAACAACTTGAGTGATAGGATTAAAGAGGATAGAAGGCAACCAACTAACACTCTGACCCTTGGTGTAATATGGAAACAAATTGACATCAAACCCATCAAAGAGGAAAAGTCTAGAATAAGCTAATCAATTGGACCATGAGAGTAATAAATAAAATATCTTTGAACCCCTACTACTTTTGGTATAAAAACAAATAAGAGGAGGGATACACTAGCAATAGTAAAAGAAGAATTCAAAAATAAATCACAAATTGGTACAACTCCCACCATAGAAGCAAAGAGGCTAGGAAAAATAATTGATCACAAAGATAGGTTGATCCGTGTCAAAGTAAGTTGTAAATAATCAGCAAACAGAAGAGCTACTTAGTTAATTCCCCTGTTTAAAAGTAATGGCAATATTTATAAAATGAAGACCCCCAATAAGCCAAGACCAAGCTTACTCATAGGAAGGAAGTTCAAAGGTAAAAGAAGCTAGAAAAAGAAGGAAATGGGACAATTAGAAATCAAAAGCTATTATTTGGGATAGAGACTAGAAGGATAATAATAAATAGGAATTTGGGACACTAGATCCTCTCTTGGAATTCTCCCAGCCTTCATGCATGGAAAGGTCCTGTGATAAGTTGGATCTTGAGTGAGATTGATATTATCTATCTAGATGAAACTTGGGAGCATGAGGAGTCTAAGGTTCCTAACATGGAAGGATTTTTCTTGTGGTCACATGGAACAAAAATCCCACCATAGAGAGATAAGAAGCATAGCTTGTTATATTAAAAACAACATTTCTCCTAACATTCAACTTCATAAGACTGACCTCTTAATCAGTACATTTGGATAGAAGTTTTAGACACAAATGCTAAGAAGATGAATATAACAATTTGCTATTTTGCACCCAATTCTACTTTTTATAAGAAAAAAAATAATCTAGATAAAATTGTCCTTATACAATTCTAGAACAAGATATTTATAATTTGAAAATGAAGGTAACATCCCTCCGCTAGAGACTCTAATGCTAGGACTGGTAACTAAACAAGCCACTTTTAAGGATGATGACTCAAATTACAATCCTTTATGCTAGATAAAACTTCCTTTATCTAATAGCTGCCAAAAGAAGATCCAAGACCTTACCTGAGAATTTGTTTGGTAACGGAAAGGCATTAAGCTCTGTAGCTCTCAACACCTAATAATTTGTAATGGAGTAATGAAGTGGCTAAACTCCAACTAGATGACTTGTATTTATGGTCTAGGTAGTAGTGTCGTGTTTTATGTGATATCTGATATCCCTGCTTCCAACCAAATAGCAACTTTTGACCTTTTAAATGACTCCAAGGATCTTGACTCTTGACTCTATAAACTCCTAACCCCTGAAACTTAAAATTTTCCATGCATAGGAGCATCGTTGAAGAGAGTTATGATAATCAAAGACAATTATGTTTTGACAAAAGTAAAGTTGACATTTTCTTGAAGAATTTGTAAATAGTAAATTAAACTCCTAACTTATAAGGACAAATACTGAAGAACTCTATCATAATTTCCATAACTACCCTTCCACTTCTATTTAAATAAGTTCCCTTCTAGGTGTCCCAAGTAAAAGAACACAGGAACAAATCCAACCTTGGTTGGTTGATAAAGAATGTAAAATTGTTAGGAAAAGTTTTACTAGGGATGCTTCTAATAGAGCCCTCTTAAACTCTTTGAGGCATCCATAATGCAAAGTCCTAATTAAAAAGGGAAAAAGATACTATAATAATAACTGATAAGAGTAATTTTCTACAACTATACAAGTTGGATCCTGCAGTTTTAGTTCTAAAATACAATACTAAATAAAATAATAGAATTCCCTTAACAGACTGTAATTCCTACCTTAAAAGTATTTGTGAGTTTCCTAATGCCATGGGCACCATTCTTATTGTCCCTACAAAAGAAGAAGTTTTTTGATGACATAGAGTCTCAGGTTGTTGCCTTAAATGGGGAAATTGCGACATTAGCCTTTAAGATGAAATTTTAAAATCTGAGGCCACCTATCCCCACACAAGCTATTCCACCTAGTAGCTGCCAAGGCTTCCCTAAACCCCTCGGTAAGTAGGTTTTCCCATTGTCTATATTTTAAAAATAACAGAAACATTCCTCTAATTTGTGAGATTCATTATGATTAGCCCGATTTTAGCTGTTTTAAGTGGAATTATTTTGGAAAAGAAGATTAACATTTAGCTAGAAAGTCACGGTAAAGAGCTAAAGGCCTGGTTTAGGATATACTCATTCAACTGTGGACATCTTCATATCTTTTTAGGATCATTGCAAGAGGAGTTCTAATACTAAAGTTCAATCTTTTGCTACTTTTGATGACTTTAGAAAGCTTCTTTGATATGGTCTTTAGGAAACCTTTGAATAGGATGAAGAGATAAAAGTGTCTCTCGAGCTGAGGTTGGCCGTAATACATGTATGAGAATGTTATTTTTGCCGAAAAAATACTTTGAGGGCTGGTCAAAAGAGATTAACTCCGCATTATTGGACTCAAACAAGGTTGTCCCTTGTCCTACCCTTTGGTATATACATTGATAAGTTAGAAGAGTGCTTGGAAAAACTTCAGGGTTGTCGGTCCTACACTCACTAGTATAGTCATTAATCTTCTTCTTTATGCCAATGATATCGCTCTTATGGCAAGAGTCCCCATGATCTTGAAAACAACTAAGAATTCTCAAGGATTTTGCCCAATATGGGTATTGATTGTTAATGTTGATATGATCAAGGTCATGATTAATCCACAGATCCCTGCGATACTCCTTTGTATATGAAAAAAACAACTTGTAGGAGGTGACTTCATACAAACATCTTGAAATTGATATTCACCACAAGCTCAATTGGAATTATAGTAATTGAGAAAAGGATTACCGGATGAAATCTTTATGGGTTTGAAAACAATTGTAACTCAACTGATCTTTGGAGTTAGATAAAAAGAAACTCCTCTTGAGACTCTCATTGTTACACCTTTTCTCTTATGATGTGGAAGTCTTAATGAGTATCTCCCCGGTGAATCCCGAGGAAAGATAGAGCAAATACAAAATAATTTTTATAACCTATAATCCAAAATTAAAGGAAATAATTCCCTACCCCATCCCTCCCCTTAGAAACAAGCCTCCTCCCCATTGAGAGCATGACTATAACTAGATACCTAATGTATAAGGACAATTTAAACAAATATGGAAGACAAGAGGCTACTCCAAAATTGCTTCCAAAATCAAGTCATAACCACAAACGACTCAAGCGAGGATGGCAAAAAAGACACCCGGTCTTGGCTAAAATATTGGGGAATCATAGAAGAACTCATTTCATGGAATAAAGATGGTTTCATTAAAACCATCAAATCAAAATTTAAGGAAAAAATGGTGTGATAAAGAGTTAGAGGAAAAAAAAAAATTAAGGTATTATGAAGATGTAATCAACCCTAATCTAGAAGATCAAAATTACATTCATCCTGTTAAGTGTAAAGAAAAATAAGCATTGCTAAAATGAGAACAAATTCCCACGAGCTCCATAGTTGAAATTGGGAATTGGTCAATTCTTAAAATGCCATGGAATGAAAAGAGTGTGTCTTTGTCACACTAAGAAGGTTGAAGATGAAAAACACTTCTTAGATTGCCCTACCTATACCTATTAGATCTCATTTTCAACACATTTATCACACTACCAACCTTCCTAACCTTTAACCTGGCAATAAAAGTATGCTGAAAGGATCTTGGAAAAAGAGCTTCTCTTAATTCTTTTCGAGCACAGAAACAAAATTCTAAAGAATCACAAGTAATCACTTACCCTCTTAAGGTCCGATAGACCAATTCGGTCTTAGTGGACGCTAATCATCATCATCATCATATAAACTATATATAGTTTATATATATTATATAAACTATATTTTTAATTTTTTTTATAAAATTTTATATTTTAATTAGTTTTTAGAGGTTTTAAATGTAATTTTTTAGTTTTTTTTTTATTATTTTTGTTTTTTTTGTTTTTTTTTAATTTTGTATTAAAAAAAGTATTTTAGGGTTTTTAATTTAGGTTTTAATATATATTATTATTTTTTGTGTGTGTTTTTTTAATTTTTTTAAGTGTCTTTCTTCATATATTTAGTTTTTTACCTTTTGTTTTTATTTTTTCTTCATTTTTTCTTAATTTTTATAAATAGTTTTGATTTTTTTAATTTTTTTTTCTATTTAGTTTTTTAAGTTTTTCTTTATGTTTTGTTTTATATAAATTTGTTTTTTATTTTGATTTTTTTATTATTAATTTCAATTGGTTTTTTTTCTTAGTTTTTTAAGTTTTTTAATTTAAGTTATATTTGTTTTCTAAATATTCAAAATTTTTAATTACAATTATTTTCTATGTATTGAAGTAAAGGTAAATAATGTTTCAAAAATGATGTTTTTTACTACATTTTAAAAGTATGGAACAATAGATTAATTAAGTAAACACAATTACATCAAAAAATGTAATTTCAGAAAAGTAAATGGAAAAAAATATTTTTAAGATTGAAAGAAGCATGGAAAAATGACTAAAAACACCCTTGAATAAAAAAAAATTGAAAATTTTGAAAATACATGAAAAAAAAAACCATTTAAAAAAATAATGTGGAAACATTTTGGATTGAAAAATTTGAAATATCCAAAAACCATCTAAAATGGGAAGGGGGTGCTACCGATAGCACCATTTTTGAAAACGGGGTAAAAAACTTGACCCCCCAAAAAACGAGGAGTTCTCGTTAAGTTGGTAAGTATGTTTTGAATGTTTTGTGAATGAAGTGGGTTTATGTTCTCTTTGATTTTGGATGATTATGTGTGTGCATCATGGTATGGCAATGTGTTAGGTTTATGGGAAATTTGGGGTTTAAGCATCGAGTTAAACATTACTCATGAGAGAACCCACACGTGGAAATGAAATGGTTAAAATGACCACATTCTTAATATGATTCCTTAATATCGTGATGATGAGCATCCATTGCATATCAAGAGGTTAGTTGTTAGGGGTGATAGGTTTTATAGGTTAAGGTGCATGTCTAAAGCATGAGATGAGAGTGGGGCCCTTTTTCATTTGATGGCTACATCGATGGGGTGTGCCTTAGAACATATGCAGTTGCACCTGTATTATTGGAAAAAATCTCACAACACCCAAGTTTCATATTTTATTGGAAGGCCCTTCGATTTTATTTGACATTAATTGATTTAATTATTCTTCCAGTTATTGATATGTACCTCCAATAATCCTTTAGGTTGTAAGATTAGTTTACCTTGATCAATGCGATGAATCTAAATTTTCACAAATAAGTCACTAACTAGTTTCTTCTTCAAACGTGAGACATGGAAAACACCATAGACTCTATGTTTGTTAGAAATACCTAGTAAATAGGTCACATCATCCACTTTTTCTCACTCTATAATGATTGTAAATGATCTAGATTTATGAGGCGACGAGATAAAAAACAAAAATATGACAAAAACATATAGATAAAGTAATACTCAATTTCTATTAATGAATGAAATATGCAAGAACTGTAAAAATGCAGAGTGAAATGAACTCGCTAGAATGGTGGTAACTTATCTCTAAGAATAGATTGGATGGCTACGCACATTCACAAGAGATGATTACAATGAGGCTAAAAAGGAATTTTAACATAAAGCATCAATGATAAAATCCTAAACATCCAAAACCATAACCCTAGAATATGAAATGACAAAAGGTTTGTGGGCCCCGGTGTGGTTAGCTGATACATCAACTTCCCGAGGGCGTTACTTTTGCATATGATCTTTGTTTGGGGCACTCGGTATCCCGTCGGAAAGGTCTAGCTGAGGAGTACACATTTTGAACAACCTAGTACATGCCTCCGGCTATACTAGTTGCTTCTAAGAGAAAAGAAATGGCGTTTAGGGCCTCAAAATGGCCACAGAAGTTCAAGACCCTAAAAAACCATAGAAAAGCAACCAAGATGGGAACTGTATTTTGAGTCAGTGGAATAGGTGGGTGGCCATCGATGCCCACCTAGATCAATCCTCCCCCCTTAAGAAGAAATGGTCTCCATTTTGTTGAGTGCCCCCATTAAATGGGAAAACTTTTACTGAACTTGACGCTTGGTGAGCCACTTACCTTGGTACAGTAGTTGCCATGCTTTGACCACCCAATATAGTTGGATATTCTACTGGAATTTTCCATTAACGTGTGTGTCCATGAAATGATCAATGGTTTCATGTTCCATGCAGTCAGGGTTGATCTCTGTAGGTGTCAGCTACTATGCCACTTCCAATGTGTTCAATAGTGGTGGAAAATATGGTCGAAGGAGGTCCACATTGAATACTAGTTGCAAGACAACAAAGGGAGGAATACTTAACTCAAAATAATTTTCACCCAAAACCTCAATGATGGTGTAAGGCCCATAGTGAAGTGGACACAACTTCTGATGGGGTCCTATAAGGCATTCTTTCTGAAAATGCAACCAAACCTTGTCTCCCATGTAAAACTTGTGTGGAACTCAGTGTCGATCATGGCGATGCTTGTACTTAGCATTGGATTTTTGTAAAATATCATGGATATGTTGGTGGATGTACTGGATCCATTCAATGAATTTGGTGGCTTTTTCAGCCTCGGATTGAGCATGGAAATATTCTACCTATGTGGACGCAAGGGGAAGTTCTGCACCAATGGGGCCTAATGGTTGAAATCCCAGACCCACCTGAAAAGGGTTGTGGTCAGTCAAGCTATGGAGGGATTTTTTGTAGCTGTATTGAACATAAGGAAGGCTTACATCCCATTTGCGTGGATGCTTAGAGTTTTACATGCACAAGATATGAACTATCATTCTATTGAAAACCTCTATCTTGTAAGTTTTAAACATGTGAAGTAAAGAAATGCATATAGATTCTAAGAAAAACAGAAATTGATCAATGGCTCACACATATAGTACACAAATATTTATGTTGGAAACCCTTAACCGGGAGAAAACCAACCTTCCTTAGTGTCGTACCTCTCAACTCTTCATTGTATTAATTTCACCATTTTAAATAAAATATATACACAATATTTTAGGTATTCCGTAGCTACCAAAAACCTAATCCCTTAATGAGGGATTAATTTAGAAAATCTCTAAAAATAGAAAAAACTGCTCAAAAAAAAAAAATCGGGGTGCTACCTCGAACCCTATCAT